>JAXGGA010003222.1:0-106331 GCA_038373865.1 Uloborus plumipes | reverse complement strand
GTTTGAATAGCCAAAAACTGATAAGCATTATCCTACTTTACAGCATCGAAATTCTACGAATCATTTTTGACGGTTTCTCAAGCATTTAGGGTTGGTTCGAGTAAGAGGGCCACTGGGGTAAGTAGGCCACCCCCCTTAAAACTAAAATGCGCATATGGTTTTTACACTTTTTTGTACTGATCATGTCAAATTGCATCACAGTAATTGATTTTGGATACATTTGAGTTTCTTGGAAGTTTTTTTGGATCATATAATTTATGTCAAAAAAAAAAAAAAAAATTCCCCCAAAATTTTTTTTTGAAAGTTCAAGCAACATCTTTCAAAGATGTGTTTCAATGTTAGTTTTCATTATTTTTTCTATGTTCATCAAGGTTTCTTGCAGAGTTTAACCGAAAGTACACATTGCAATAAGAATTTTTATGCAAAGTATTATAAATAAGTGTTTAAGGGGAGGGGTCCCACTTACCCCGTGGTTTTTGTATATTAGTGTAAGTGGGCCCCCTCATAATAATGATGATTTCAAAATGAAAATCAGTTTGATGAAGCAATTTCTACGATGAAATGAAAGATAACGATAGAGATCTAGAAGAAAGTGATGGTTCAGCTACAAAAACTGCAAAAGCTGGTAACTATGTATTTGAGAAACCTGCATCAAAGAAAACCGTAAAGTATTATGAAGGTTTAATTTTAGAATATGATACAAAGAAAAAAATGCTGCAAAATTTCATAGAAAGAATAGAAATAGCTACACTTTTTATTGGTTCGATGCAGGTTATGTTAGAATTATAACTGAGGATGAAATGATAATTTTTCTCCCTCATAAAACTTCAAATAGTCGTGCCATTAAGTGTTTCCATTTTTTTCTTCAACTTATAATTTTTTTCTATTTTACCGAAATTGATCTTAATTGGCTCCATTATGTTTATTCAACATTTTTTGTATGTAAAAGCAAGAAAAGCGCCTAACGGCTTTTAATGAATTTCACAGACATAATTGTTTTGTATTCCGCTTTATAATTTTCTGTCCTACACATTTAAATGTAAGTAGATAGCTCGTTAATGGACACATTTACAAAAAAAAATGTCCTACTAAAATTTTACATATTTTATTAAGTAGGACCTGCAAACCCCTTTTTTTTAGATATGCTCATTTTAAATATAAATAAATGGGGGTTGGCCCATTTACCCCTTCCTAGGGGGTAAGTGGGCCCCCCACATCTTTTTTTAAAGAATACGATAGTTAAAAAGATTGAAAGCATTTTTTTAGGAAATAATGCTGAACTTGTGTTTTTTAATAATACCCAAGATAAAATAAGTCAACAAATTTAAGCTGTTTTGCTTTAAAACTTTTATATAAGGCTTTAAAAACGAACTGTTCTAAAAAAGGGGGCCCACTTACCTTAACCAACTATAAGTAAAAACATTTTTATGAATTTTTTCTCCAGAAGTTTTCAAACTTTATGTAAAAAAAAAAGGATATGTAGATTCTTTAGCAGCTTCTAAAATTGTTACCCCTTATTATAATTTACACCTGCATGATGTTCTGCGAATCCTTTTTGACGACTTTTAAAGATTTTTTGCATATTTTGGACCTTAAGAAACTCTTCTCTACAAATTAAAAAAAAAAAAAAAAAAAAAAAACCGCAAAAGAAAAGTACATATAGATTCATCCGTATTGTCTAAAATTGCTACACATTATCGAAATATACCTTATCGTGGCTTTCTACGAATCATTTTTGATTACTTTGCGAGTATTTTTGCATGTAACTTTTCTATAGAAGTTAAAAAAAAAAAAAAACATTAAAGAAAAGAGAAGTATATATTGATTCTTCAGCCTCATATAAACGTGTAACACCATGTACATATCGTACTGGAAACCAACTGGAAATGTAACAATTTTAATTAATTTGTAGGAAATGCATCAAAATTTAACGAAAGGACGACAGAAGACTCATTAGATCCTTATCTCAATGCTTAAAAAGAATACTTACTTTCTTTGCGTAAGAATAAACAAAGAGACCTGACAACCATATTAATTTGTTTTCCCATAATAAATGAAGAACGAAACAGGATTCTGATTAGATTAAATTATTCAGGAATTCCTTGATCTCGCAGGAGCAGTGTGTATCCTTTAGGAAGACGTTGCTTGAATTAGTTATGTGCATGAGGCAAAAGCTTGCCCTCTTCATAAATGTTTGATTATATATGATAAAATTATTTTAAGAGTGATGTGCATTAATTAATTTTTTTCGTATTTTGTTATGCAGTGCGACCTTTTTGTGAGTCGGAATTTTAATGACAGGAATTTAATGTAGCAAGAATTTGTGCAAAAACATAAATTAATAAATAAGTAAGATTGAAAAATAAGTAAAGATAAATAAATAAAAAATAAATATGATAAATAATGAATTATTAAAATAAAAAATAGAGATAGAACAGTAAATGAAAGTACCAATTCATGATAAGAATTTTGTATGCTTTATTTGTGCCTTCTCAAATTCGTGGTTAAAGTATTGACGAGTCAAAACAAATAGTCAGAAATTCTCTCTGGAGAAGGGTTTTTCTGTTTCTCCAAAGATTATTTTTTTTCTACACTGAGTTAAATGTTTTTAAAAGCTTTAAAAGTACAGCCATTCAGGGAGATTTTGAATCATTTCAGTTAACTTTGTATCAGTTCATAATTTTTAGTATATTTTACTGCAAAACAAACTTCAGAACCCTAATACTAGACTCTACTGGCATTGTTATAGCCCCAATTTTCTCCGTTTTATTTTATGAGACATGTTGGTAACACTGTACGCAGCGTATCGTATGGTACAATAGTTCTGAACTTACGATTTGGAAGCTACTACTGAATGCTGATTGAAGTTATTGAAATCTCTAGTCTTACATTAAAATATTCTATGCCAGAGTTTGCCAACCAGTGGTAGGAGTACTATTGGTGATATGTAAGTCTCTAGTTGTTGGTATGCGAAAATAATAATAACGGGCATATTTTTTTAAAAAATAAATTAAAAAATATCCCAGAACTTTTTTTTCCTATAATCTATGATAATAATAATAATAATAATTTTCATAATAATAATAATAATAATAATAAAAAAAGCGAGTACTATTGTACAATATAGTTGTTAATACTATAAAAAGTTGATGATCGAAAATTTAGCAATCAATATCGTTACTATGTAGAGTGAGTGTACTTTTAAATTTAAGTTAGTTTTCAGAAACTGGAGATGTCCTATTTTTTTTTAAAAATAAGTATTAAAACTGACTGCGTAGACTTGGGAGGGTTTACCTCCCATCTTTTGAGCTAGTTTTCTAAAATGTATGTTCTTCTATAAGAGCATAAAGGACCTCATAAAATGTATTCTAAAATATATTTGACTATGATGGGAAAACTTGATCGAAGGAAAAAAAATGATAAATATATGTTACACGAGCTTATAATCCGGCATGACGTTCGGGCGCGTTTCAATGTAATATGTCTCATAAGAGGAGTATATATGATCACCCAATAAAATGTATAATGCAAGTGAAAAATGAGCCTTCATATTCTTAGATAGAATTATGACAATTTTCATATAATTTCTTTCTTCATATAGTTTACTACCATAAACAGCAATATGATATAATAATAAAAATAAAAAATAATGTAATTTGGTATAATAAACAGCATCATAACACTAAATTAACACTATGCTTTATTTAGTTTGTAACGTCGAAGTTGTAAAAAAATATTTTATTATTTTAATACATTTTAAGGAAAATCAGGGAAGTCATATTCCAATTTAAAGGCGGCTCTAACCAGGTTCTATGAGTACAAAGATCTATTATTAGGCACTGATCTGCTTAATTATCTCGGTTGATATCATTCCTAATATCCTAATACCTTCAATTAGCTCAACCATTGGATGGAGTCTGAGGAATGCCAAACTCACCATCCCACTACCCTTACTAAGGACATTCATAAATTAAAGCATTGATTGAATTAATACATAAATATTTTCAGACAAAAGATATGAGCAAATTTGTTCTAACAAATACGTTAGGTCTCTTTAAAATATATATAAAAAAATAGGCGCATAATAAATGGGAGGGCTAAAATAATAAGTGGGAAAATTTTAGAATTTGATTTAGGCATGGCTCTGTTTGGATTCTCTTAAATTCATCTAATAAATGTACCAACTGTGAAAAAAAAGGTTAAAAAATATATTGAACACTAGGAAAGCAATAAAAAAGGTTAAAAAATATGTTGGATTCCAGGAGAGCACGAAAAACAGGTTAAAAAGTACATTGGATACTAGGAGAGCAAGCAAACAGGTTGAAAAATATATTAGACACTAGGAGAACATAGTGTCACCAGCAGTACAGATGAGAAGAGTAGTGATGCAAATCAGCTGGCATTCCACTGATCCGCCATTAGCCTGAGTTTTCTGTTATCTTTCAGTTTATAAGTAGTATATGCACGTATTTGACTTTTCAGTAAAACCATAAACGTAGAGTAACAGCTGTATAAGTACTTTGTACAATTAACAAGTACTTTGTGATGACAGTTGAATCGCAATAGAACGATACCTATTTTGAAATATTAAATATGCTCTTAAAGTTAAAATTTAGGCAGTCTTGATTTTTCTACAGATGTTTTTACAAAACCTGCATTTGCTGGAAACATATGTTAGAATGACCAGAACCATTCATACAATGCTACAAACAGTAAGCTTTTTTAATAGGCTTATAAAGTAAGTCTACAAAATATTTATTCTACAGCTTGAATTATCATGACTGAATTTGTTTAGAATTTCTAAAAGATAAGTTTGGCAATACTATAAATATTATATTGAAATAGGTCTAATGCTTTTACAAAAGTAAAAAATAATGTTCCAAAAATATTTTAAAGTGGATGTGGTAAAGTTATAACTGCTTAAGTATCTTTTAGCTTTTTTCTTCTTAAATCGAATTAAGTTTTTTTTTTTAAGATTTCAAATTATTTGACTCATCTTAAAAAAAAGAAAAGAAAAGGATAGTTGTTTTCTTTACGAAGTATAAAATTCCTTTAATCCATAGGAATTTTTCAAACTCTTATTATCCCCTGCGCTGTATAAATCCTTACAGCTATAAGTACAAGTACTTATAACGGGATAAAAATCAAATTACTAAAGTAAAGAGTCATTATATAAACATAAACTAATTTATTGCCTGTGAGATAATCACTAATTAAGCAAAGCGAAATTTTCGAAATAAAAGTAATTGCCAAACTTTACCTTCTAATCACAAATATTACAATATTTGATAAAAATATTGTAATATTTGTGTAAAGCTTCGTAATCCTTTCAGATTTACGAAGTCAATAATAAAAAAAAAAGAATTATGCGAGATAAATATGTAATAAAATGAAATTTTAAAGTCAAGTTATGCATTATAAAGCTAACTTTATGACTAATTTTTAAACTAGTGATATTTTCTTAACTCATATTGTTTCAATTGATAGCTGAAGGACTCGGGAAAAACTATAAAACGTCAAAGTTAAAACGTATCCCTTCAATGATGCCGTTTAAACTTTGATTAATTACTAGCTTTTGAACTTTTCCTGTTAATTTGAAGCTGAGTATTGATTTTAAAGCAGCTTTAATTTTAACTATAGTATTTTATAGATTTATATCAATAGTAGCAGCGCATAAAAATTCGGACTAATTTTGTCTAATGGTTTAATATTAAAAAGTCTGATAGCGGCTATTTTACAATATGCATCAGTAATTTAAAAAAAAGTTACGATTTCTTTATTGATTCTGTTTATTGCAAGCAGTTTGTATTTGAACTATTTACGAGATGGGTTTTAGGACATTTTTTGCTTAATTTTCAAGAAAAGAAATTCAAAAAAGAAAACAATAAAATTAAATCGTTTATAAAAAGTTTTCATTTTCTTCAAAATGAAATTTTACCTTTGATGAATATTTTACCTTTTTAAGAATATTTAAAGAGTTACAAAATTTTGCTTTACATGTGCTACGAAATAATTAAAATAGGAAGCGAAACATATTTGGCACGATTCTACTTTGAGTTAAATTCTGTTCCATTCGCCAACAGAGTTTCATGGCTACTTAAAATATTACTCCCTTTTTGTTTTAGAACTTTTTTTTTTCGGTGAAAAAAAAAATTGTTCATGTTTGTCATTTTGCTTAATTTAAATGGTAATTCTAAGGTAATTAAATAAACATTTAACAATAAAACTAACACTTTTATTATGTACAGGTGTAAACAATTGTCCGAGTATCTTTATAAAAGCAGTTTTGACATTGTATTGTGGTATTCTAGTGCATTTTTTTTTGGCTTTCAGTAAATATAAGAAATAAAAAAAGTTAACTGATACTAATTTTGAAAGCTTAATTACATGTGATGACTATTGTTCAATGTAAATAAAAGAAAATATTGCAACGCAAAAATGTATCCGATACAAGCTATTGTCAAATGTATTTCCATCCATATGCTCCCTTGTTTTACATTGAATAAGATGTTATTTATAATCCTGAAACACGTGTCTGCAGTACTTTTCAAATAAATACAATTTCATTATGAAATATTATCTCTTACTTTTCAGCTCAAAAGTTCTGAATTATTTCTTATTGTTTGGCATAGTCGACCAAATAAAAAGTTTAAATAAGTTTCCATCGGATAATCAGGTGTCCTAAATTATAATCAGTCACTTAAAAGAGTAGTTGGAGAAGCTGTCGATACACAACATGGGAATGAAACCACCACTTGTCTTATGCAATATGGCAATACGAAGGCTAAAAAGTAGGGATTAGGTGGAGACAACTCGCAAAAGAGCTAGCTGAACTGACTGAATTTAGTCAGTAATTAAATTTAGTTAGTTCGTATTTGAAATCAATTAACAGCAAATTATCAAATGGATTCATTTAAAAAATGGATGTTGATTTTATAGTATTATACAGCTATAATTTTATCGTAAAAAACTGTAAAAATTGCTAATTTTACAGTAATAAACTGTAAAATTGCTACTTTTACACTAATAAACTGTAAAATTGCTGCTTTACAGAAATGAACTGCAAAATTGCTAATTTTATAGTTTATTACTAAGCATTTTACAGTTTTAAACTGGAACCTCTGTTGCCAGTATTATACTGTTGTTTTTACAGTATTTTACAGCTAATTTCGTGGTAATAAACTGTAAAATTGTGGTAATAATCTGTAAAATTGCTACTTTGCAGTAAAAAACTGTAAAATTGTTAGTTTTACAGTTTATTACTGTACATTTTACAGTTTTAAACTGGAACCTCTGCTGCCAGCATTATACTGTAAAAATAACGGTTCATTTTTTTGCAGTGTATAAAATCATGATTTATTATTTGCTTTCATTTCAAAAATTTGTTTAAATTTTAAAGTTTTATTGTTTCTTCTCTGAAAATATAAAAAGCTAAATTTTATCAATCAACTGCAATTAAACTAGTGTTATTGATTACAGTTCATGCATCGAGATAAATTTTTGACGCGTTGCTTCAGTTGGAAACTGAAATAGAAGCTTGCTAATTGTGCTTGGAGAATTGTTGAAGAAAAATGAAAAGAAGGAGAAAAAAATATTTGTAAAGCAGTATGAATTTTTTTTAAAGGTTGCCCGTCAAAAGGCCGCAGAACCGAACTAATCCTATTCATAATTATCAGTAAGGCGCATTGATACGTAAATAGTTAATTTCAACGTTTGCACTCATATTTTTTTCAATAGCATTGCTTCCTTAATACAGAAGAAACTACTGAAAAGGGAAGAAGAAACCGGAAAAGGGATGCTATTTTTAACCTTAAAAAATTTAATAAACATACACACACACCATAGCTTATAAAGCTATAGCTATAAAGTAGAATCGCTATTTCCACCTATAGGAAGATTCAAAAATAAACATACGCACTTTTTTTCAGTGTTAAAGTTTATTTCACTGACATTGATAAGGGGAATAATTTTAAACATTGATATGCGACAGTAGACCATTTTGAATGCGCTGTACAAGCTTTCCCGAACGTTCTGCTTTAGAATACGTAACAAATAGTGATGCATATTTCCTGTACATAATACTGTCTGATAAATTAAGCAAAAATAAATGTGAATTTTAAATAATACAAAATGCTTAAGTTAAATAAATCGTAGTGCCGAACTTAGATTTTTTTTTACAAAGCGTGTGATGAAGAAATGCTTTTCAGCAAGTGAAGAAAAACGCATAGAGCACCACGAAGAAAAGAATTTAGTAAAAAAGAGAACACATTAACACATTGAGCTTGCAAGATTTCGTAGCAGATTAATTAAAAGCTTACCACGGAAACTGTAATTGGAGATTAAATCAGAATTAATTTCCACTAGAATCCTGGCCCAGAATGTCTGTTTGCTAATGAACGAAATTTCTAAGAGAGCGTGTGGTTTTCCCGTGAAGTCATTTGTGGATTTGGCAACATTCGTTTCGTTTGAGTTAGTGCCAAGTACAACGCAATGTAAAGCATGCTCGAGCTGCGTATGAACGTTTTGTCTTGCTCTGATGCATTTCAATTATTGTTACGGTTTAAAATTAAAAATGTGATGTTCGGACGGGGAATATTTTTATCAAATATACGTAACAGTAATTTTGTTTTTGAGGTATAGCATTACGATATGTTTCAGATACATAAATGCTTATTGATACAAGTGTTCATTAATTATACACTGTAAAAAATAAATGTTGTTTTCATAGTATAATATAACTAATTTTATATAGTAACAAACTGTAAAAATTAGTAATTTTTCAGCAATAAACTGTAAAATTTATAATTTTACGCTAATAAATTGTGAAATTATTGCTTTATCGTAATAAACTGTACAAGTGCTAATTTTACAATTTTATTACCGTGCACTTTACAGTTTTATACTGGAACCTCTGCTGCCAGTATTATACTGTTGTTGTTTACAGTATAACACAGGGTGCCCACAAATAACTGACGGTTCAAAAAAAAATATTATTGTAATACGAGTTTTTCTATAATGATAAAATAAATGTTTAATGAAAGTATCATCATTGTTAATCAATGTTTAACTAATGGTTTCTATTCTCGCGCCTTTAACTGTAACCACAAATGACAAATTTTTGGGAAGACTTCAGCTGTGGCATGCACTATAGAGGCACTCTTTCACGGACCCATTTTATTAATTATTTATTCGTACTCTTCGTTTTCTTCCACCACTATGCTTCACTTCTACGCTACCTGTTTCTTTAAACCGTTTTAAAGTTTTTTCAATTAATCTCTTTGACACATTTAAATACTTTTTTTTTTAAATCACAATTCCGTTTACCTTTTAAATGCAATTCGAGAATTAAACGGCGTTTAGCATCCATCTTGATAATGCAAAGAATAAAACGGATTTTAATTCAAAAAATCGTCTGCACACTGTTGCTCATAGAATTAAACTAAAACTATTAAGTGCTGCCAAAACTAGAAAACTTCTTGAATGTAAATTATGCACAAATAAATTTTGCCGTCCATTATTTGTGGGCACCCTGTACAGCTCATTTTGTGGTAATAAACTGTAAAACCGCTGCTTTACAGTAATAAACTGTAAAATTGCTAATTTTGCAGCTTATTACTGTGCATTTAATAGTTTTAAACTGGAACCTCTGCTGCCAATATTATGCTGTAAAAATATTTTTTTTTGCAGTTTATATGAGGCAGTGAGATGCAAAGGGGTTTTTTTGAGTTTCAAGTTTGTGGATTTTTTGAGTTTCAGGTAAAGCTGGTTTAAAATTAAAAGTCTAGGTAAGTTTTGATATTAAAGTTTTTAAAATCAGGTTGTATGACAGCACCTTCCCGAATTACTGCAGTTAAATATGTGCAAGTTGACCACTTGCAGTGCAGCAGTGTGGTGGTCAACTTATAAAGGATGGTAAGGAGAACATTTTTTTGGTCATTTCTTGCACCATACATTCATTATTGAACTAATTGAACTACTTTAAACTTATTACATTCATTGCTTAACGTAACTTAAAGGTAAAATGTCATTTAAATATTTTTACAGATTATTTACAATATTAAGTTGCAGTAAATCGAAACCGGAATATTTGAATGCCTATAAAAAGTTACTTACATGATGTTAACAATTCCTAAAAATTCATAACCAGCCAAAAATGAATTCAATTCTTCGTTTTATTTTTTCTCATGCAGATTTGTAACCATGATAATCTACGTTTCAAAAAATAACTTGTCGTTGAAGTTTAGTGTATTTTGGATTTATATAAGTTTCATGCTGCTTTATCTGTTTGTGGAAGCACTGAAATCTTTCATTATAGCATTAAAAATATTCTTGAAAAATTATTTTTAGAAAAAAAAAAATAATAATAATAATGAAAAAAAATAAAAGTTACTAAATTAAATAAATTAAAATAAATAAATAATAACATTAACAACAATTTAAAATAATAATAATAATTCAATTCAGCTTTAAAAAATAAGTACTAATTTACAAAGGGTTTTTTACAACTCACCAAACGAAAGTTGATGTTCATCAGTGGTCAAAATGGAGAGATGGTTAACAAGGTTTACCTTTATTATATAAGATATGACTAATTCCGTTCCGAACAAAAGCAGTCAACTTAGAAGGGTTGTCAACTTTACAGCTTTTACTGTACTACTATTAGGATTTCTTGCCCCCTAACAGATGAGTATTTCTAATACCATTAGTAAGAGCTATTTCCAATTTTTTTTTTAATTTTGGCACTTGTACTGTACATCCTTTCTTCCGGTTATTTAATGCATAAATGAGTATCGCAGCAGTTCATACCGATATCGTTTAACCAAGAAGGGGACGAACATAACCATTGAATGTAATAAAAATATAATTTTAAAGTATTTGTTTGATTTTTTTTAATGAAATTAAATCTTTTTGTTTCGAGGAGGTATAGTAACTCATTGAACCAGTTAGATAATGTCCCAAAGACTCTTCCAACCGTCCAAACAAATGTCTTAACAGCAGAAAATCAAAATCTCCACTTAATGCTTTTACTTCTTATCATATACAAATTCAATCAGATATCATTGGTTTCTACGAAATAATTGCAGCTCATTTCACATCATCGATTAATTTACTAAGAAGAACGTAATAACCATCGCGTAAAACCATCTTCCTGAGAATCATGTCTTTCACTTCTGCTTCCGAAAAAAAGGGAACAAAAGATAACGCCTCATTAGATTCCATCCCGAGTGACACAATTATAAATAATGAACACCCTTGAGGCTACCATTACAGTAATTGGTGAGTCCGCATCACGTGACTGCAGGAAAAGGGGAAAAAAAAGAAAGACAGGCATCGCTCCAGATAATGCAGTCAGCAGACGACCCCACTGGCATGCATTCACAATAATAATATTGATGACGTGTGCGAGTTGTTCTCCATTTGTTTTCTCCGTGGCCTCTGAAGAGGAGTACAAATGATGTTTACTCCTCGAATTTCTGTTTCCATGACATCCCGTAACCACTCGCGTAAATGCTGATTCGTCAGACGATCGAGGAATTTCGAAAGTCAGTTTTGGGAGAAAGTATGATGGACTGCGCGGTACGTTCATTTTGGATCTCTAGTTTGGGGTTTCTTTTCTGACATTGATTGATCTTAATGTCCCATCATACTGACTGTCATCGTAATGGTTGAAGTTTAAGTCATATCACATGGTGGTTGCTTTGCCCCTCTATCCTGGTCAATCAAAGATCCACCGTTTTCACTAATGGTGGTTGGGGGGCATTAAAAATGTCTGTCGTCACAAAGTGCTCCAAGTGCTCCCAACCTCTGGGAATACTGGACCAGGGTTTTTTTTCGGCTTTTGGTCTGGGCCAAAAAAAAAAAAAACATAGTGCTCTTCAGGGCCCCATCCAACCGGTTAAACCACGAGCTGTGGTAAGCACGAGGGGTTCAGTTTTCACTTCAGGGTCTGAAAAAGTGTCCGTCTACATTAGTTAAAAGAAGCTTCCGCATTTATAACATTTATAATTTAGTGAGAAAAAAAAGAAAAAGCCTATTAAGCAAATGTCTACCTCAGAACCACATCAACGAATGTACATTTTTGCTACTTTTCATAAGAGGGCGAAAACGTTTGTCGGATGCGTGCAAAGGAAGCGACTCGCTCTTTTTTTTACCGCTGCTCCGCGAATTAATTTCCTTAAAAATAGCATTCTTGTAGGTCGATACGGAGTAAGATTCTACGAATAATGCAGTAGTAAAGTGAAACGCTAGTCTGGCTCTGAGGTACTGATAAGTGCGTTTGGTTAGCTTTATTAGATAAGCAGCTTAAGTAAGCGAAGCTTGGGAAAAACAGTCAAATCAATTGCTCTAGACATTAGCCAATATGGATAAAATGTAAGTAAATTATGAAGGAAAAGGAAGACACTTAAGATACCCACATTAGAAAATTGGAACCTTAAAATCCTATATGACTGAGCTCAAAACAATATATTCTTGCTTTTCTCTACTATATGCTTCTTTTCGTGTTAAGGTCACCTTTTCTTTATTTTATTAAACAGTCCTTGAGATTCAAATTAAGGACGGAAAATTTTCATCAAAGACGAATTATTGCTTGCTTCACAGAGTTATAAATTATTGCTGTGTCTCACTAAATGTGAGAATGATTGCGAAACTGAAAGTACTTTTTCGCACCTTTAAGCCATATACTTGGCAAAAAATCCAGTTTACGTAAAGGAACCTTGGTTTCCATGGCGACAATAACTAGTCATGTAAGTTTTCACTCTCTGAAGAAATTTTCAAGGCTAAAGCTCACCGCCTTACAAAGGAAATTTATGCTCAAATAGAAAAACAGCAGTGATCAATGAAGTATGTAATAAATCGAAGATGTGAAGATCACATATACTTTTTTATTTCGTGTATGCTTTCAAGCATTAACTGTTTTAAAAATAAAATACTGCTGCAGTAGTATTTTTTCACATTTTAGAGGAAAAGAATTGAACTTGAAATTGTACATGATATATATGTTATCGGAAAACGACTGTCTATACATTAGCAGGGCTGCCTACAAAGGGAGAGGGATGATACTATATTTTGCCAACATTTTTCACAGAAACCATTGAATATTAAGAGCTGAATATTTACCAAATTCATAAATATGTGGTTGTCAATGTAGTATATGTGAATGTGATTAACAAACCTGGATTCATTGAAATTTATATTTATAGTTGAATTATAGTTTCGTATGATTCTATGTAGTGTTTTTGCGCCGACTTCAAACTTGTTTAAATGTAGTATCAATATTATTCAAAGAATAAAATTACTTTTACTTTTCAGAGCACTTGACGATTGAAGATCTGAAGTTCGTACATTATTGTTTTTCAAAAATATTTTTATTTGTCTTTGAAATTTAAAAGTGCTTTACATATATGCGTCAGATTAATGTCAGAAATGCAAAATTTGCGATTTGTTACTATTTTCATAAAAATATGAGCTTTGCAATGGCGTCTTCAAATGGTAAAAGAATCAATTTACTGCTGTCAGGATAATGAAGAGCAGAGCAAAATTATTTTGCTTTAGTGTGTTTACGTAGTTCATTTTTCCAAGAATAATTATAGCTTTTACAGTCAGCGTAGGCGGAATAAGTTAGCAGAAAATCGATTAAGCATTCAATGGGAATGGGCGAGCAAAAGAACGCAAGTAGAACAAAGTTCAAGAAAAATTTATTGCTTATAGAGTTCATAAGTTTTGAACATTGTGAGTGATTAAGAGGAAATTTTTATTGCTTGTAGATTTCATAGCTTTTTAATACTATGAGTGGTTAAAATAAAAAGTTCATTTCTGGGAGGATAAATAGCATTTAAATACTGGCAGTGAGTAAAACGAAAATCTTATTGTTTATAGAATGTGTAACTTTTTAAAGAATATCAGTGATTAAAATAAAGGGTTTATTTATGGGAGAATACATACACTGAAAAAAATAAACACTTGTTTTTACAGTATAATACTGGTAGTAGAGGTTCCAATTTAAAACTGTAAAATGCACAGTAATAAACTGTAAAACTAGCAATTTTACAGTTTCTTACTGTAAAGTTAGCAATTTTACAGTTTATTACAGTAAAATTTTACTGTTCATTACACAAAATTAGCTGTATTATACTGCAAAAACAACAGTATAATACTGGCAGCAGAGGTTCCAGTTTAAAACTAAAATGCACGATAATAAACTGTAAAATCAGCAGTTTTAGTTTATTACTGTAAAGAAGCAATTTTACAGTTTATTCGTGTGAAATTAGCAATATTACAGCTTATTACTGTAGAATTAGCAATTTTTACAGTTTGTTACTATGAAATTAGCTGTATTATACTGTAAAAACATCTATTTTTTACAGTGTAGCCTTTGCATACTTTATGGTGAGTGAAAAGAAAAATTAATTGTTTATAGAATGTATAACCTTTAAAGGTTATCAGTAATTAAAATAAAGGGTTTATTACTTATAGAATCCATAACTTGTGAGTACTATGCTAAATTGTGGTTAAACGGATAAGTTTATTGCTTATAGACTTTATCGCGTTAGAATTTAACGAAAAAAGTTTATTGCTTACAGAATTCATAGCTTTAGCAAACTACCAGCTGTAAAAGGAAAAGTTTATTGCTAATAGAATTCATTATTTTTGATTATTATTAATAATTGACATTTTTTGCCACCAAGTGTTTCAAAACGAGTATATTCTTTCATAATTACAGTATCTTCTACACGATACGCAATATCTTTAAATGTTTGAAAAAAATCTTGTCATATGTTTCTTTGACTGAATAGTTTTTAGCTTTAATTCCCTTTAAAGGTGTAGATTTGTATTTTCAGTTTCGCTAGTGATATAAATTGTTCTTTTTTTGGAGAATGCCTAGTGTGTAAGTTATAACTGAATGGAAGACCATTTTGCCAAAGTGCAGTTTTTCTCCTGGCTGCAGAGTTTATTCTTAATATAATGGGGCAAATCTCAGCATTAAAGCGTTGGGAAAAATCAAATAAAAAAGCTTTTACTTTTAATAAATACAGTGAAATTCCGCTTCAGTAAACTTTAAGAGACCTCATGTTTTATTCACTGTTACGGAGATTTCTTTGTAATGGAATTCAAGCAGCATGATGAAAATTAAATCGTGACTGGAAATTTATTTCATTGAAACGGATATTTTGCTGTATTGGAATTCGTTGTAACCAGTTTTCATTGTACATGTTTAAACTGTAGCAACATTCAACCACAGAGCAGAAATTGGAAATTACACGTACAAATGTCATACAGAAATTCTTTTCACAAAACCCTCGTTCTGTGGTTAAACACGAAAAAGTTGCTTTTAAAGAAATTGTTACCACCGGCCCTTGGTGACTAACGAATTTCCCCCTTTATGTTTGAATATTGCTTTGTGTGTCACTTGTTAACTAATGCAAACATAAAAGTATCGAAATCAAATGTTTTTTTCGTTCTGTTTTGCTAATGCTATCTTAATGTACGATTCTAAGGACTTGGTAGTTTTTGCTTTGGGAAGTTAAAAACATGCGTAGCTGCTTCAAAAACAAATAAATTAATAAAATAAAGTGAAATAAAATAAATGAATCATACATATGTTAGAAAATATAAATGAATAAAAAATAAATTAAGAAATATACAAATAAATTACAAAAAAAAAAAAAAATCACTTTTTCAGAAAACTAAGTCATCCTTTTTAACTACTTAACTCTTGGATTTCCGAATTAAAAAATTAAAATTCATTCTATATTTAGAAGTGGCAGTGTGGACATTTTTCTGCCTTTCTGACAAGCAGTTGAATAACTTTAGCTTCTTACAACGTTCAAAGTGAACTCGCTTCGCTACATTTAATTAATAAAACTTTTTTTGAACAAAAAATAAGGATATTTCTGAGTATCAACCGTTGCAAAAAACTGAACCTATTTTCCTTTCTTTATTTTTCTTTCTTTTTTTAGAATAGCCACTTCAGAAATTCTTTTAATAAAAGGAAGAAAGAATGAAACCAGTATCGCTATTGTGTAAGCACATATATTTTTTAAAGCAGCATTTTAGTCTACAAATACAACCGTTTGATACATATGCATTAGGGTGAGTCAAAAAAACACTTTTTCGAAAGTTTAAGGGGCACAGGATTAAAAAGGTGCGAAATGTGCTCTCAAACTAACATGTGTGAAATTTTATACATTCTGATAAGTCTTTTTGCTGTCGGATTGCTTTTGAACTATTGACCTTTTTACCATGTTATCCCTAGCAGCATAATCTCATCGGCCGATGATCGGCCATTCATCGAAACCCAATGAAATTCTCATCGGCCGATGATCGGATTCGATGAGTTCTCATCGGGAACTGCTCCAATATGTCTCATCGGTTAAACAGAATCCGAGCAGTAAAATCCGATGAGTTTTGCTCGAAATACGATGAGATTTGGAGCAATTTACGAGCAGTCCAGTCCCGTGCCGGTGAATTTAGGACCAAATTTGGATGCTCGGCTTATTTTCATCGGGAAAGTGGATCGGAAGGATATCGCTTTCCGATGAAAAGTAGCTCATCTGAAACCGTGCTAGGATACTGATCGGACCTATGTCATCGTGCGTTATGGGATCAGTTTATGAGGAGTTCGATGATGGGCCCAGCATTATCCGATGAGTTGATGCTACTTGGGATGTTGCATATACGATTGCAACAATAATAAATAATGCGTTTTTTACACGAGAACAATGCACTAAAAATCACTTACTCTGTGTTCATACCTGCTCGAGTCCCTCATGGGAACTCACAGAAGGTCAGTGTGACCTCCCAAAATTTTCATAATTCGGCATATTTTGTCTTGCCACACAGCAAATTTGGAGACATTGAGACAATAAAGAGTCATTATTTTAAAATTCACAAGGTGTGCCAGTGTCATTCTTTGATTTTCTCATTGTTTTCTGTGAAAGTAGGTCATGACAGGAAACTATTTTGAAATTTTGAGAATTCCAAAAATGTTTGTTCTCTGAGTAAAAATTCTTAGTTTAAAGTTGTGCAGTGCTTTTTTAGCAAAACGACTAAGAACCGTATTTCAGTGCGATATTATGGTTTACAGAAACACCACCCTTCGGTTATGTTTATATTTATTGATCGCACTATGTCCGGTGATGATGATTCCATAGCTATTTTGGTTAGAAATTGTTTCTTTCTTCAGTTAAGCAGCCTCAAAGTATGGTTTTTAATCCATTTTCACACGATTTAACCTGCATCACATCAGCCAAGATGCGTTACCACGAAACAAATTTAGCAGAAACTGAAAAGATATATTATGAAGAAAATATGTAATACAAAATTTGTTTAAGGCTTACATTTTTTTAAGAGACCCTGATATTTTTTCAATTTTCAAAATTTGTGGTTTTTTTTGTTGCTTTTAATTTAAAATGCCATCACTAAAAAAAAAGGAAAGAAGAAACAATTTTTATGCATTACGATACGTGCATATGTGTAAAATAACGTTAAAAAGAAAATTGGCTGGGGTCTCTTTAGTTTTCAAGAATATTTTATTTTTTTTTATTGCTCATTTTTATGCAGCGAAAAACTTAAAATGCAAGAAAAACTTATTACTTATTAAACTTTTATTGCAAGAGAAAAACTCTTGGTCAAAATGTGTCCGGTATGTGGGACAGATCTATTGAAATTTATTAATATAAGGATATTGTACACATATGTTTATAGAGAAAGAGAAAAGGACTAACAACACTGAATTTTGTCAGAATTTTTAGTATTTTAACTGCAATGAACTTAAAAAACGATAAATCATTACTGAGGGAATCTTTGAATGTGCATATTAGTAGCTATCAATAACTAGAAATATTGGAGAAAGTAAATACTGTTAGGCATCTTTAGGGGCTCCTCAATCGGAGGTCACTGTGACCACTGTAAAAACTAACGGCTTTCAATAGTCATTTTGCAATATTGTCTCCAATTTTGCTGCGTGGTTAGACAAAATATACTGAAAAAGGAAATTTTTGGGAGGTCATAATGACCTCCCGTGACTTCCCATCATTGTGTCCAACAGGTATGAACATATAGTAGGCGATTTTTAATGCATTGTTTACGTGTAAACAACGTATCATTTATTATTGGTGCAATCGCAAATGGAGTATAACTTGGTAAGAGGGTCAAAACTTCAAAAGCAATCCGGCAGCAAAGACTTATCAGAAAGTAATAAAATTTCACACACGTTAGTTTGAAAGCATTTTGCACCTTTTTAACCCTGTGCCCCTTAAACTTTCGAAAAAAAGTTTTTTGACCCACCCTAATATGCATGTAACACAACAGATCGTTTATACATAATTTTATTGTAAAAATCATTTTCAAGTGCTATATTTAATTAAGTAAATGATTGCAGAAATAAAGAAAGGAAAATAACCACAATAAAAATAATTAAATCTTAGAGTTTTTCATTTTGAAAAACATAATTTTTTTTCTTATCTACTTTAAAACTTCCGGCGTTGAATCAATTTTGCTGTCTACTTTTTAGGACAAATAAAACTGCAAAGATAAATCAAAACTGACAGCTCGAAAACAGATGAGTAGAAAACAACGTCATCACTTTCATTCACAGACTTTCTAACAAGCAATGAATTAAAAATAATTCCACTTTCTAGAATCGCCCACTCCAAGTGCTTACCGGAAATCCAAGTCTAAGGACCGATTTATCTCCCCAAAAGCGCAAAAAAAAAAAAAAAAAAAAAAAAAAAAAAACGACACAGACAACCGCAACTGTTTTGATTTCTGAATTAACCTGCCCTCTAAAGGTGATTTGTCTGAGCATTTCTTATTGAGTGACGTCATGAGCTTGACGGTAATGCCAAGTTTTTTCCCCTTTATCTTTCTTCTCCCACCTGGTGTCTGGAACGCAGAAGAGCACTGGACTGCTTATAGTCTGTCGTGCTCAAATAGCTAAACGATGAAGAATGTATCTTTTGTTCGAAAGCCTGTACAGGGGCGCCCCGAACTAAAATTTCTGGGAGGTGGAAAATTATCAATTTGCTGAATGAAGTTCCAATTTTACCGCATGATAAAATGCAAGCATGCACACATTTCGTACATGCATAATATTTAGTGAGAAAAAAACACTAGGCATCTTTTAAAAAACAATTCTAAAAACGAAAAAGAACAAATAATCTCAATGTTGCAATATTGTCTTTAAAATTGCAGAATCATCATCAAAATGTGCTGAAAACGGAAAGTATTGGGAGGTTACGGTGGCCTCCCGTGACCTCTCATCGGGGAGCTCCTGAGCCTGTAAAACCTTGAATGGTAATGACGCAAAATGTTGTGGAAAGGTTTTAACTATTCAGAAAACGTGTTACTATATGCAATCAAGCAAACAAGGATCTTGATTTCAAATTAAGATACTTGAAACATTGAAAAAATTTATATTAGAGATAAATTCTATTTTTTTTATTTGCTGCCAGGCAGACCAAGTAAATGCAAAAATTCTAAGTATGACAAGGAGTGGTATTAATGTTTTAGTATTAATATTTAGCCTTCGCATAAATAATTAGTATTTAGCACTGTTAAATGCCGGTTACTTTGTTCGTTAGACAGTGACAAATAGATAATAATGAAAGTCACATTTCTGAGGTTGCTGTGAGCCTGGGAAAAAATTGCACATTCTAGAGAATTGCGCATACACACACAAACACGCACTCAAAATAAAAATATATTTAAATTTTAAACTAAAAATTTCTATTAATTGATGTTATTGATTTTCTCTTGTGTATAAATTTACAGTTACAGTGAAAATATAGCACATAATACTAGCACACTGAGACATTACAGCTTTTTACTATACCGATCTTACAACTTGCATTATCAAAGTTAGTGTTTTTACGTGGGATATTGAATAGAAAAGATCTCTAAACAAAAACGCGTTGGAATTTAAACATTATGAATTTCTAAATGTATTACTTTGTGCAAAGAATATCAAAATTTCCAATTTTCTCCGATTGGAAGTTTTCCCCTTTTTGATGGCGATAAAATCACGATCTAGTGAAAACTTGCTATCCTTCTTAGAAAAATGGATGGTTGGCTTCATTGGTCTATATGGCCTTATTAGGTGACCCAATTTTATGAAAACATAAAGAATGTTTCGGATATTTCTTAAGGATTTATATACCAACAAACGTAAATACATAGTATATGAAATCAATACTATATTTTTTGAATGAAATATTGAACTGAATTGAAGGGGCAAGTGGATAAAAGTGAAATGTGACATTTGAATTTCGCCGATTTACACAAACTCAAATTAGTGTGTCCTCAATTGTGTTAACTCACAAACACAATTGAAGGGGCAAGTATATAAAGCTGATATGTGACATTTTTTAAAATTTCTAGAAAAATATTAAAAAAAAAAAAGCCTTATCACCTTCCTCCATGGTAAAAAGTAAGTTTTTCAAAAATTGTCACATATCACCTTTATCCACTCGTCCCCTCAATTCTGTGTTGAATGATTTGATGTTTCTTTTCTCTTCTTTTTTTTTAAAATCCAGTTTCGCTAATTTAAATCTTTACGTATGATTCTGAGAAATTACTTATTCGCGCTTTAAGAAGTTGGAAAAAAGGGAAGCAGTTTCCAAAAAGCAACATTAATTCAATAAAACTTTTAAAAATAGCAATAGAAAGTCCTCTTGAGGCTGCTAAAAAGCAAAAATACTAAACCCAGGAAAATAAGACAGTGCTATAAATTTGAAGGCTAGGATTAGACTACAAGCTTAGTCAAAATACCGTACATTATATGCATTCTATATTGCATATTTTTATTCACAAATTTAAAAAACATTTTTTCAAATTGATTTATTAATTTAACGTCAATACTTTTTCAAATTGTGTCTCCAAAATTTAGGATTCCGATAGACATAGTCAACTTCAAGCTATCAAAATAGTCATTCCGGTTGACTATGCGTCACTTCAAAATTGTTAGGCTTGAAAAAAAATAGAATTTATTAAACACAACTAATTGCATCATTAAATAACTCTAGAGTTACTCTTTAAAAGTTTTCTTTGAAGTTACTGAACGTGTTCTTCTAACTTTGTAATACTCTATCAATATTATAAATGATAAATATCTTTTGAGGCTTCACAGTGTAAAGACAATGTTCTTAAACTTTTAGGAAAATATTTTATGCATTGAAGTTGCATTACTTTCATCTAAATAATTTATTTTGCATCCAATCTCTAGCAGCATCATCTCATCGGCCGATGATCTGCCATTCATCGAAACCCGATGAAATTCTCATCGGCCGATGATCCAATATGTCTCATCGGCCGAGCAGAATCCGAGCAGCAAAATCCGATGAGAATACGATGACATTTGGAGCAATTTACGAGCAGAACAGTCCCGTGCCGAGGAATTTCATCGGGAAACTTGATCGGAAGGATATCGTTTTCTGATGGAATATAGCTCATCTTATTTTCATCGGGAAAGTTGATCGGAAAGATATCGATTTCCGATGAAAAGTAGCTCATCGAAAACCGTGCTCGGATACTGATCGGAACGATGTCATCGTGCGTTACAGGATCAGTTTACGAGGAGTTTGTTGATCGGCCGAGCAAAATCCGATGAGTTGATGCTACCTGGGATATCTGACGCGGCTCAAAGTTGCCCTAAATGACAGGACAGCTGAAAACCGGGAAAACAATTCATTTAAAATGGATTTTATCATTATTATTTCTTTATTTTGGATAACTATAAACTGGTTCAGGAGTGTTACAGCTTATACCAACAAATACAAGAAAACTATTAAAGTATAACTGGAGCACTTTTTTGCATAAAGAGGATCTGGTTAAAGCTACCCTGCTTGAACTGTGAGTATTAAAACGTTCAATATGATTCCTAACTAGGCAATCAAGAAAGATAAGAATTCCAGCAAAAATACAGGGTGTCCACTCCTATCGTGGACCAATAGCTAATTTCTAAACCGTTAGAGATACGCATATAGTTCATTTAGGAAAAAATCTCCAAATTACGAAAGGAATTTTGGGTCTATTCAATGTTTTTCAAAAAATCAAATTTTGAAAGAGTTACGAAATTTAAATTTTTATACAGCCCCCCAGTCCTATCAATCATATTTAGTAAAACATTCTTGACACTGTAACGTTTAAAACTAAAAAAAAATCACTCTTCTACCACAAAAATTGACCGAGTTATGACGTTTTGAAAAATCAAGATTTTGCATTATTTCATGACGTCATCGAGAGATCACAAAAGGGACCGTATGCGAAATCCTTCAAAATCTTGATTTTTCAAAACGTCATAACTCTGTCAATTTTTATGGTAGAAGAGTGATTTTTTTTTAGTTTTAAACGTTACAGTGTCAAGAATGTTTTACTAAATATGATTGATAGGACTGGGGGGCTGTATAAAAATTTAAATTTCGTAACTCTTTCAAAATTTGATTTTTTGAAAAACATTGAATAGACCCAAAATTCCTTTTGTAATTTGGAGATTTTTTCCTAAATGAACTATATGCGTACCTCTAATGGTTTAGAAATTAGCTATTGGTCCACGATAGGAGTGGACACCCTGTATATTTGAAAATAAAAGCTCATTTTAGTGATTCAGCAGATGCATTAAGAAGTTCATTAAAGATAGGTCGAACAAAATGTTACAAAACAAAAACGCATTTATAGAGAGGGGAACAATCTAAAACCGCTATTTCCTATAAAATTTACGAAAGTCATGGGTCGATGGAGAAACGAAACGATGATAATAAAAACAAACAATTATTTATTGCTTTTTCTATCGCTTTGTGCTCCCTCCGAACGATAAAAAGTGCTTGCTCACGCTGCATTATAAGGAAAAGGAGCCCCATTCTAAATTTCTCTGAGCTTTCTTGTAGAGCAGGAGCTTTGAAAAGACTACCTGCAAGCATTGTTCCATCAGTTACGGTTGCAACCGATGTCTATTTTTTGTCTCAGTCGAAGCTGTTGCCAACATCGTATTCATTTAGCTGTACCCCCCGCTGACTGAGATTGGGATGCCATGCTTTAGATCTCCGTTTTGTACGCACAGACATCAAAGAATCTCCCTTTTTTTTTGTTCTCTCTTACTTTTGTTTTTGGACGTCATCTTCAATGGCTCTTTTTTTTTTTCTTTTACAATGTTACGTTGCAAAGTTGATGGGTTTTAAACGTGATGGAAAGTAATTACCATTTTGTATTATTGATATGCTAATGAATACTTTAACTTACTGCACAAACTGATTCAAGAGTTGATTCCCCTCCCCCCAAAAAATCCTACTTAGCTTAAAATATTTATTCTTATAAGAGTTCAATAAATAGCATAGTTTCATATCAATTTGAAATATACAAACGAAGTGTGAACATTCTACCTGTGAAATGCTAAATATATAAATTAATATTTTTCTTTACTTTTGACTATTTACTTTCGAGACTGGAGCTGGTGTACGATTATTAATTTAGATCAAAAATTTAGCGTATGAAAATATATGATGGGTATACTACCTCTGTACGCTTGTTGAATGATATACAATTTTTGATAATTATGATCACTTCCATTGAAATATGAAATATCTTAATATATTTTTGTGTGTATATATATCTTAATATATATAACCACGGTTTTATGAATAATTTTTAAAAATTAAAGTAAAATAACTATTGGCGGAGTTTAGAGGAATAATTTACATTTTATTCATAATTTCTACTCTCTATAGTTGACCATTCCGTGCTTTTAAAGGCTGTAATTTTGCATATGTTTTAGTTAATCTTTTCAGATTATTAATTCATAGTGCTACATATCATTCACAATGAGCACTAATAACTGCAGTTATTCAAAAGTTTTTATCAAAAGCAATCGTAAAAAGAATATCTATGCAGTATAAAATGTACACTGATGCAATATTAAATAAAAAATACTGTAAACAATTATAACGGTAAAAGATTAAAAAAAAAGACTTTTTCATTTAAACTAGGCAAAACGAAAATGGAAAAACTGTTTAAAATGAATTCATTTAAATATCTTTGGTGCAAAAAACTCATAAGTTAGATATTATTTAAAGAATGCTTATCCACAATTATCGTATCTAAGCTCTTAAATTTAAATCACGTACCGAAAACATACAGAAAGAATAACAAGTACATATAACGACCAATTTTAAGGAAAGAGCCATAAAAAGAAAACACCATTGCATTTTCTGGAAAATGCGAAAAAGCAAACCAAATTTTTTTCAACAGGCGCGATTCTCTCCCTCAATAATTTAGCTCAGAAGCTCCAGTGAAGCCTTGTGAAAATACTTTTTCAAAGCAATGGCAATGTATTATGTAACTCGTTATATACGAATTCCAAAGCGAATTTATTAATAACGAATCACAAGCAAATGAAGACAACGTCAATAATCAGTATAGTGGAAACAATAAGCAACCTTTATTAGTCAAAAAAGAATTCGTCAATGTTGTATCTTTAGCACAATTGATTAACCCTGAGGTTATGAGGTAATATTTTTTTTTTGAAAGCTTTTTCTAGAAATTAAAAAAAAATGTGACATATCACCTTTATTCATTTACGCCTTCAATTGTGTTTGTGAGTTAACACAATTGAACACACACTAATTTGAATTTGTAAATAGGTGAAATTCAAATGTCACATATCACCTTTATCCACATGCCCCTTCATTTATAGTGATGAACATGGAATAGTATTAATTTGTGAGTTACAGTAATACAAATTCAAACGGTTTATTGCCATTAGAAAGAGGTCAGCAGGATTTTTTAAATGAGACAGCAATTCTGATATTAATGCAGTTCCGTGAAAGTTGTGTTGTGATCGCTTAAAGCAGAAAAATTACGCTTATTCCCTGCTACACGATTGATTAAAAATAAATAAATAACTGAGCTACAAACTAAAAAAAAAATAATAATAAAAATAAGTGGTCAAAGGAGCACCTCACTTTTTGAAGAGTAAAAATAAATTAGGAAACTTCTTAACGTTTACTGTCTATTATCCAGTAAAGATAAAAAATATTTCTTCAAAAATTCTAGTTAAAATGTGATATTTTTTTCCACTAATTCAGATTAAAAATTATTTCTTATGCCAAAGCTGAATGTAATTCTATCTATTCTTAACTGCACGAAGTCTAAATTTGTATTTTCTTTATAAAATTGCGATTTAAATGTAAAATAAATTTAGTAATTTTGAGTGAGAAGCGTGATAAGATTAAGTTTTGAAATATTCAGATTCACGCTAAACTTTTAAACACACAATGTAAGAAATTTCATCACAAATAATTTAAAAATAAATTAAATATAAATAAAAACAAACAATGTACTTACGCTAACTTTTCTGTCGTACATCATTGCTCGATAAGCATCCCTTTGTCCCCTCATTTTGCAAAAAGACTTTTTAGAGCTTCAGTTGAAGATGAAAAATGTTGTTCCAACTCTAAAATATTTTACCACTTCAATAGAAACACGAGATTTTTTCAGTATTTTTGGTCTGTTTCAGTAAATTTTATTTACGATAAATGAGATATTCAACTCAATCGAAATATTGATGGAAAGTAAAAGTGTAGTCATAGAAAACCCAATTACAGCATTGCTTTAAGCAAGGTCTGACACATACAAAAGTTGGGTCACAATTTATTGTATAAAACTGAATGTATTTTTGTTGTCAAAAATTGCCAGATTAACCGGTTTCATTCATTTCCTAGAATGTCATCCAAATAGATTTTTCTTTATCAGATCTTATAGCAAAAAGTTTTCAAAATCATCTCAAATATCAGATAAGTATTTCTGGTTTATGGATTCATAAAAAACATATTGAATTTCTTGATGAAAACCATGTGGTTTAACAGCATAGTAAAAAGCAGCCTTTGTAAATATTACAAAGCTTTAAAACGCATGTTAGCAAATTTTCTCAAATGGTCAATATTTCTCTTTCATAGGAATGTTAGAAAGAATGAATGGAAAACTATTTTTATTAGTAGTCTTACTTATTTCCACTGAAAATACTTCAAATAAATGGCAATGTTAATAAATTTTGGTTGGACGACACGAAATACATAAAAGATTTGGTGCGATGAGACTTGACGAAATATTCTGCGATAAAACATCAAAATAATTCATCATCATCATAATGAAGAAAAAACACCAAAATCATAAATCTCCTGTAAGTATCCTCGTTGGGGGAAGATTTCCATGCTTCAGCTCTTTCCACGTGAAAAACAAACACCACACAGTTCTTAATCTGCAAGTCGGAGGGAACTGTGACCGCGCGCTGTTCAGTGCGAAGTGAGAACTGAGAGCATTCGAACAAGATCCTGCCAAAGCGGTGAAGGGATAGAAAAAAGAAACGACATAAAGTAATGAAATAAAAAGAGAAAAATAAAACACCGAGTCGAAGAGGATGGCTTGCCAAAGTACGATCTTTCTTCTTTAGATATTTTTTTTTCTCTCTTTTCATTTATTCCCTCCGTAGTTTTTAACTATTTTCATCAGTCTATTCTTCCTGTTTCACGCTTTCAGCTATTCATGGTTTTATTTTTAGGGTTATCTATAGACTGGTGCTGCATTGTTGAGTTGAGAGATATGATGCAATGGGAAAAGGGTGCATTAAATAGCTGTCTTATCTTATGCTTTATTTTTTTTTAAATGCTCAAGAATGTATTACTTTATTTGAATACTAGCTGCGTGTCCCGGCTCTGCCCGGTATACCCGGAGAATAAAATTTATGTCAAGTCACGCGTGTCTATAAAAGTCTCGATTAGACTAAAGTCGACATTTTGCGCAGTACGAGAAATGAATCAATCGTCAAAAAAGTTTGGAATCTCTGCTACAGAAAAGCAAAAGCTAGAATTTTATTTGTTTATGTTTAAGAACAAAATGGCAACACCTTTCTGTTATCAATAATTTATTTCCCGTTCGTGCAGACGATTTTTATAAATCCAATTTAAAATGGATATTTCCAAATTTAAAAACGCCCGTATCTTTTTTCAGAGTGAAGATAGCAATTGGTGGTTTTGAAAACTTTCGGAAGGAAACTTTCTTAACAGATATTTTTGCGTTCTTTCGAATGAGACCAAGATCGAGAAGATCCGATAAGTATTTCGCTAGATATAGCTATTTTGAAGTTGAAAGTGCCAAAGTCCTTTATTCGAAATTTGAACGGATCGGTACTTTTTTCCCGCTCAAAAACCACCTTATGATCCCTCCCGGGTGCCCAAATATCTCCCTGCCAAATTTCGTCCAGATCCGACGTAAACTGTGGATTTGTATAAGGTACAAACACACACACACACATAAATACACATGTTCTTTGTTTTATATATATATATATATATATATATATATATATATACTAGCTTATTACCCTTTGTTGCCCTTGTGCTTATTTATACAACATAGTTAATTATAATTGTTTTAAACTTCTTACGTGTTAAAATGAAATAGGTGAGCCTTATATTGGAAATTCATTGTTAATCGTAATATTTGTTGGAAAATACTCGTATTTGAATGTGTTCAAGTGCTTAAAGGCTTATCTCTATTACTTTACACATTCAAAATGAGAGAAAATGGTAATTTTGAGACAGAATATTTGAAATTTGAGCTTTTTTGTTTTTTTAAACATTTCAAAACCCCGCCTATGTGAATTCCAGTACATCAAGGAACCTCTGTGCCAAGTTTGATGAAACTCTGATGAAAACTGTAGATTTGTATAAGGTGTTGTGTAACAAACATATACACAAACATACATCCATTTATATACATATTTTTTTCCAGTGGCCATTATTTAGCATTCCATCATGTGCATCCAGCCCCGAGCATTAATCAATTTTATTTGTACGTCTTGATTTCAAACTATGTTTTTCGCACTCACGAACTGTAATGGGACCTTAATCTGCTTGGTTTCTTGTTTTTACCAATGGCTCCTATCACTCGCTATCATAATTGTGAAGAACATAATTAGAATTCAAGGTGACAAAAACCATATTCCAGGAGCTGGATGCTGGATGTTATATAATTGATGCTGGATGCTTTGCCTAAAAAGATTGTCTAAAGTCTAGAGGGTCGGGTATGAATAAAGTCGATTTCGGGGGACATGGATGAGGAGCTGGACGAATCAGCACCCGCCACCCACTAGGAGGAGCATCCACCTACAAAGGCCGGTGCATCTCAAAAAGAATACTACGGTCAAGTGAAAGCAGTAAGAAATCATGATTGCTTAAAAGAAAGGAAGAAAGAAACAGTGGTTGGCAGTGCCGACAGAAATGAAAACTTGAACAATTACGTGTGTAATTTTTGAACAGTCAGTGTTGTATATTATTTGGAAATTCCAGGCTGTTGTGCCGTGGTCCGAGTAAAGTTGGTCCAGTCATGGATTCTTTCCCGATTAAGAGCTTTTTCCGTTTGGTTTTAAATGCGATGAGCTTGCGCAGTACGGATAAGACGCTTCTGTTGTAGAAACTCAGGAGTAGTATCAGAGTCCCGGCAACGAAGTAGAAAGATGAGGGAATTTAGCAGTTAAATTTTCTTCTTTCGCAACACCTCGAAATTCCGTATTGAATGGTAGATTTCCTAAGGGAATTCTACATTCAACACGGAAATCTAATCAATACGGAGTTTCGATGTGTTGCGAAGGAACAAAATAATCTACTCAGACCACGGCACAGCAACCCAGAATCTCCAAATAATATTAACACTTGCCGTGAAAGCCTTCACTCTTGTATTAGTGTTGAATTTCCATCTCAAAAATTGCCAACATGCATTTGTGTCTACGTACGCACATACACAATATTTGTACATACTTACTAAGCTGTTAGAATTAATTAGGACAAACCTTTTTTTTTTTAGCGAACTTACAAGTTGATTGCCAGTTAGCTCGAACAGGTCTAATGAACAATTTTTATTAGTCTTAGTGTCTGTCATCTGGATGTCAGTTTCAATTGCTTAAAAATTGATTTAGGCGAGAAATTATGAATATTGGACGTTGGTTTATGGTAGAGAAGTAAATAGCATTTTGCATTCGTTCATTTTTGTGTACCAGAAGGGAGTACAATTCCTAGAAAATTAGCTAAGATGATCGTGTTTAACATACACATATCCAAGTCAATAACAAAAATACCTTCCTGTGGTCTGTATTGGAAAATTGAACTTTGCCAAAAGCACTTTTGTTTTTTTTAAGCTTGAGAAAAAATTCAAATCTCATAATTTTTTAGTTATGTTTAGCTTAAACAGAAGAAAAATACATGAAAATTAAAATGACGTTTGGTTTTATGTTTCAAAAGAAAATTATGAGCTCCATCTGTACTGCGGATTGAAAAAAAAAACAGTTTCACGAAGATTCATAAAAATCGGTTGCATGTGATTATTTTTCTCCAAAAACCTTTTTCCCCCATGTTCAAATATATCATCAAAAAACTAATCAAAAAAGTTCGCTACAGTTGCTTTTCTTTTAATTAAAAATAAAATCCCTAAAAAAATCGATTTTTAGCCGTTTAAAGCAGGAAATGAAAACATAACCCTTAATAAAAACTCAACAAAAATTAAAAATACAAATTTTCCTTAAAAAGTGAGCTACAGTTAAATGTCATTCCCAGTTCAAAAAAGAAAATAGTACCCATTGTAAGCGACCTACTAAAGACCGATGTCACCATAAATGAGTCGTAACAATTAGTGTGAAGGCCTTTTTTATTTTAGTAGTTAATCACACGTTCACAATAATGAAAATCAAATGGGTTGATTTTTATGACTTTCGTTTTCGGGAAAAAGTAATGGCAATCTGGCCAAAAATTCAAATCAGGGTTACAAAAGTAGCTACGTAAAATATACGATTGATATAGTTGATGCTCTAAGTAACTGTGTGACCGTTTGTGACTCAAAGCAAGCTTTAATACATATATATTGCATTCGAGAAAATATCCTGAACTTTTCAAACTTGTGTGTTTTATTAAGCAACTAGCTACTTGGAACAGCTCTGCACGGGATCTATATTGAGGAAAAATGTCATGTCAAGTGACGCGTGTGTCTTTAAGTTCTGATTAAATCAAACTCAGTAGTTTGCTAGATAGCAGTACGAAAAATAATTCAGTCGCCGAATTTTTTTTTAATCTGTCCGTTGCAGGAAAAGCCTAAAGCAAAAGCAAGAATTTTATTTGGTTACTAGCGGTACCCGCACGGCTTTGTCCGTGGTATAAAATTAAAAGTTCATTTGTAAAATAAATGATATTGCAGAAAAAATGCTCTATTTTAATTATAATTCAACTATAATTCCTTCAAAGTATGATATAAAAATCTGATATGGACTCCACACTACTTAATTTTACGTGTAAATTGCTTAGTAGATGCCTTAAGTGCTAAAATAGTGCTTGGAGTGAGCAAGATAACAATTCAAACATTTGTATCCCTAGTTTGCTACGAAACAATGCAAAAAAAGTTTTACAATGATTAATCTCCTAAATATCGCCGATTTTAACATCATTCAGTGGATTTTTCGCAAAATATCGCCAATAGCGCCAAATTAAACAAAAAAAAAAAAACCAAAAGCTTGGCAACATATCGCCAAGTAGTCGCGCCAATTCATATCACTTTTGTCTGCATTGAAAACACTGATTTACCCCATAAAAGGGGTAAACACCCCCTTGGGGACATTCGAATGCAACCCTAAGGAGAGGTGCACAAAAATAAGCCAAAAGAGAAAATAAGAACAATTTTGTTGCTCACAGAAACCAACAGAAATCTTACCAAAGTTTAAAAGAAGAAGAAAGTTTTCTTTCCTAGCTTTAACCCATTAATGCCTGACATTTTTTTCCCAAAGATATTTTGTGCACTGGTTACACGGCTACAGAACACACTTTACAATGGTTATGTGCTGAAATCTGTTAATAATGAATTGAAACAATACAAAGGTAATAATTGAACACTATTATTTGGTTAAAATGTTCCATTTTTGGTAATTCAAACACTTTTTGGACCGTCCCTAAAAAGGGACGCTAGGCATTAATGGGTTAAAAACAAAACAATACATTTTCCGAAATGAAACACTTTAAAAAGAACGATGCAGTATCGCAATTGATACGATATTTGGTTAATCTGTGCATTAGGTACCCTTTTCTCGCTAAATGGGCGATAGGCGCGCCAAGCGTGGTAACCCTGACTATTTTGCGTAGTTTCTCTCGGAGCTTTCAACTCCTCGAGAAACGCAAAAACGTGCCAGTTGTTGACTTTATGAAAACGCGTCAAGCATTGCCCCAAAGCACATTTTCACCGGGAAAAAGACAGGGTGGCCAAAGAATTGAAACGGAAAAATACTACGTCTCCTCTAAAAAAATATATTACAAAATACTACTGTTTCCAAACGTTGCCAAAATCAATATTTTGCTGAAATGCAAAATCTATGAAAATGAAAAAAAAAAAAAAAAAATCCGCCAAATGTTTTAACTAAGTCATTAGTATATTGGAAATAGGGTTGCCAGAAAAATACTACGCTCCTTATTTGGGCCAAAAAAATACTACCGTAGTATCAAAAATACTACGTCTGGCAACGCTGGAAAAAGAACGAAACAAAAATAAGTATGAACACGTAACCATGGTAACAACATGAAAAGTTGATTTCCGTCGATCCTAATTCATTTCATCTCTATTTTCAAACAAATTTTATTCTCGGCTCAATCATTTGAGAATCGTTTGGCTTGCTTTACTGAAGGTAAGCCTTGAATTCTGGCATTCTAAAAACAATTATTACAGCTCTCCTGATGATCGTAGAAACTTCGAAAAAACTTCATTTTATGCAGAAAATTTCAAGCTTTCAAATGACAAAAGACTTGAAAATGCGTATGAAATATTTCTTCCCTATCGAATTTCCGCTAAGAATTCGAATAGAAAAAGAACGAAATAGAATTTTCGAAAAATCGCTTCGAGGTGCAAAACTACATGCTATAAACTAATTTTGTGCCAAGTGGCATGAAAATCGACCGACTGGTTTTGGCGCTACGCGCGTAAAAGACAGAAAGAAAGAAAGAAAGAAAGAAAGAAAGAAGGAAAGACAGACCCCCCTTCAGCTTTATTATTAGTAGAAATGTTCAAGAAAAAAATGGCAACACCTTTTTCTCATTAATAATTTATTTCACCCTATTTAATTTCTTTCTCTCTCGTGCAGACGATTTTTCTAAATCCGATCTAAAATGAACATTTTCAAATTTAAAAATGCCCATATATTTTTTCTGGGTAAAATTAGCGCTTAGGAGTTTTCGAAACTTTCGGAAGGAAACTTTCCTAAAAGATATTTTTTGCGTTCTTTCGAATGAGACCAAGATCGAGAAGATCCGATAATTATTTCACTAGATAGAGCCATTTGGAAGTCCTTTATTCGAAATTCGAACGGATCGGTACTTTTCCGTGCTCAAAAACCACCCTATGACTCTTCCCGGGTGCTCAAGTATCTCCCTGCCAAATTTCGTCTAGATCCGACGTAAACTGTGGATTTGTATAATGTACACACACACACACATATATGTTTTCTGTTTTATTTATATGGATTATTATATATTTTACGTAACTGTAAAATTTTGTGTTATCAATTAAAGATAAAAATTCAGAACAGGAAAGAAAAGGTTATGTTTTGAGAGTAGAAACGGATTTTAGCCAAGAAAGAGTTTATAATCCGATTAATGTTATTCTGCGTATAACTGGTTGTCATGAAAAAATAGTAAGCGAGATGTTCAAATTTATATTTTAAACAGTATTAAACACATGAAAATAATTAATGCTGAAAATAAATAAAAAATACGATGCTTTCTCTTCAGTTTCTAGTGCTCTGTTTGTGGATATGATTATTTATGGTAAACGTTTAGATTGCTCTTGATTTTAGGAAAAAGCTACATTTATTGATTTTTTTTCCGAATACTACAGTAGATTAGCATTATATAATTTTCTTTCTAATCTTCGTTTTACGGTTTTTCCCTTTTAGCATAGTAAGTGGGAGAGCTCTCATCAAATTCTTTCGACAATTACACCAATTTGATCATGTAAATTATGAGAATGAAGCCTTAATTTCTCCCTGATCAAAGATTTGAAAGAAAATAACTTCGGTTGAATTCTACTATCATTTTTAACATTTTGATTTCCAGCACTTACTCACAGATATAGGTAACAATTTTATTGGGTTGTGATTATAGTGCTCCTCTGGGGTAAGTTGACCTTTAGCATTAACAATGTTTACTACTTTTTCGGTACTAGAAAAGGGTAATTGGCACTGAATTCAGTTGGTTTACTTTCGTAGTTGTTTTGCTAAAGTATTTGAATTAAAATCCCGGTAATTACCTTTCCTATTATCGCAAAAAAAAGGTAAACATTGCTGGCTACCTTGTCTGGTGGTTTGACGAGGATGGGGAGGTCCCGGGCTCAAATCCCGCCACGGGCATGGATGTATTTTGTCGCTCCCGCCCTTTTCCTTTCTTTGAGTGAATGCTTTGGGCTGTGAATGGTTGACTACTCTATAAACATCTTTATGGCATGTGTGTACTGTGGAAGTCGGACTTAACACCAAATGACGGTACAGTTGGAAAAGTAAAGCAGTGCACCCCTAATTTCCAGTCTAGCTTTTTCATGACCACAACAACAAGGTAAACATTTAATACACCACCAACTCGTTTATTCCATCCATAGATTGCAGTTTCGGTTTTTTTTTTCATTCGTCAGCATGGATTAGGACGTAAACAAGCAGGAGGCAAAAATCCTCTTATAGAAGCAAAGACAGCCAAAAACTGGTAGCTAAAGTGAAATTAGAGCACCAGAGAGAGGCCGCACATTGGTGCGGTACAACTCGTAAATTTTAAGGCAGATCTCAGGTATAAAGCAGTAAGTAACCGTCCCCCTAAGCCAGGGCTAAAGCAGAAACATGCAATATACCACCAACTCGTTTATTCTATCCCTGTACTGCAGGACTGCAGTACTTTAGCTTCCAGTTTTTTGGTTCTCTTTGCTTCTATAAGAGGATTTTTGACGCCAGCTCGTTTACTTTCTATTCCATGCTGACTAGTGCAAAAAAGCACGAAACAGCAATCTATGGATGGAATAAACGAGTTGGTGGTGTATTGCATGTTTCTGCCTTAGCCTTGGCTTGGGGGCTGTAACTTACTGCTTTATAAGGTAAACATTGTTCAGTGTTGAAGATCATATTACAGGCGCAACACCATAAATGTCTCATTGATAGGATGCCTTTAATTCACAGGGCCGTGGTGGCCCGATCGGTAAGGCATCGGACTCGTTGCCGGAGGGGCCCGGGTTCGATCCCAGCCGATCAAAGATCCACCGTCTTGATTAATGGTGGCTGGGAGGCGTTAAAAATGCCGTGGTCACTAAGTCCTCCAAATGAAACGATACCTCTGACGGTGCTGGGCCTAGGGTTTGCTCGACCCTAGGTTCTGGTTCAAAATTAATAACAGAGCGCCCTTCAGGGCCCTATCCCGGTTAAACCACGAAGCTGTGGTAGGTACGAGGGACCCTGGAGGTGTGAAATGAAATCCCTTTAATTCACAGCGCGAATTTGGATTTTAGGTCACTTAAGTCAGCGTCAATATCGTGATACCACCACTCAGGTAACTGATATTTTTAATCATTGAATGGATGTAACATTAATACATTAAAGAATTAGGGCAAACAAAATATTTCCCGATCATACGCGTTATAGAGTATGTTTTCTAGAACATGTTTGAAAACAATGTTTAAAGAGTAAGAGAAAATAAATCTAAAATAAACAAAAAGAGTAATTGAACTGATGTCTAAAAAAATGATTGATGACTTTTATGCATAATAATAAGTTCCGTCATAAAGTAAATGTGCTAAACCTCATTTCCAATGCAAACTGTACTCTTGTTTGAGCCATCTCCCTTTAGCAAAAATCTGTTTTGAATTCTTTCTGAAGGTAAGAAAACAGAAAAGCTGCTTCTTTTCTGCTTTTCTCTGTAGACTTAGTTCATCTGATTTTTTTATGTGAAAGAAAAGCATTAATCCTTTGAGGATAATAAGATCTGAAGTAGAATATTGAAAAGAAAAAACAGACCATTTGAGAATTGATTTTTCAAATATCAGTGCTTTAATGCATATTAAGATTATAATCATTGGATGGGGTCTTAATTAGAAGATTTCTTCGAATCATGTAAGGAGTAAATAGAATCTCACAAGAAATTTGTAACATTATTGCAATTTATAATCTGTGAAATGTATTCACATAGAGGTAATTCCTTTTTTTTTTTGGAACTACAGACAAAAATTTATTAGAGAAATTTGAGGCTCAACAATTTTTAAGCAAATGAAAACTGAAAATTAAAAACTTACTACAAGAAAGTCATGTTGAAAAATGAGCTTTGTTACATTGTCTAAATAGTTTTTTCGTTGGAATTTCTTTCTGAAGCTTCTTCAACTTGTAGTTTAAGCATATAAATATCAGAAAAATAGCATTTTATGTTAAAAAAAAAACTTTTTTAAGCAATAAATTTTTTAAGTATGAAAAGGAGTTCTGACGTAAGTGAAAAGTATGGTTTGGAAACAGAATTTTCTTTAATATGGAACAGATCACTAATGAGGAAACTGTTATGAAGACACAAATGCAGAACAGTTGTCCTCTCCCCAACCAATTCAAATCTTTTTAACTTTGATCAACCGATGAAATTGGTGCTGAGCATACTACGGTAACCTTCAGAGACTTGGATTTATTGCAAATAGATTCACTAAAAAGCAGAAATTTATTTGTTTGTTTGTTTCAAATAGGGCTGCGTTTAGCTTCTTGCCATTTGCAGACCTAGTGCCCCAAGACCGGCATCTACTCTTTCATGTGGCATCACCATCGGCGGAATGCCATTGTCACGAGGATTTTAAACGCCCAGTTTCCTCACTAGATGGAGGCTCCTGAGCTCTATTTGATGTAAAACTGTACAAGGAATGTAATTTTGCCAAGAGATACTGTAAGCCAAACAAGTACTCAAGGGATCTTTTACATGTCGCATAATCAATTAATCATACGATATGGACGCTGTTGATTTTCTGCATCATGAAAATCCACTAACTGGGAGTGAGAGGCCAGCGTCTTAACCAATATACCACTCTGTCGGCATAAAAAAGAGAAGTAATAATAATAATAAATCACTGCTAGCATTATATACTTCACTTAATGTAGGAAAGGAGATTTTACTCGAAAAATATTACAAATATAATTCCGAAAACTTTTTTCCGAAAGTTTTTTTCTCTTTTCTTTTTTCTTCTCCTTCTTTAAGGGAAGAGGGTTAAAAAATTCTGTTCTGGTGTTTTGGCATATTGAAATAATTGAGCAAGAAATTGATTTAAATCTGTTTTACTGTCACTCAAGATAAATCTTCTAAACGGGATTAGAAAACATAAATGGAAGCAATCTGAAGTAGAATCGCTGCTGTGCTTTTATCTTTGAAGGCGCACCTTACAAACACACATTAAAAGCATTAAAGCTTTTTATAAAATTAAAAAGAGAAAATAAAGGATTTTTTTGACGTAGTAAAATGTTTTGAATTTAGAACAAATTGGAATCGAATGGACTTTTTTCGAGGATTGATTTTTTGAATACTGAGCGAAACTAATGTACCTACATTTGAAATATTAATTTTTTACACTCATATACTTGATTGCTTTTTTTAAATTCCGTTTTTCATTTTTTAAACTCATGTTTTCCTATGAATAACGTTTTTTCCCTTTTTTACGAAAGATAGTGGGTTGCGACCAATTATTTTCTAAAAAGTTAGTCACATTATGTGCTTATATATATTGTTTTACTTTTCTAAAAATAAATAAAAAAACATTCAAGAAAGATTACGATAAATTTACAAGAACACTGAAATAATGAAAAAGTTAAGTATTACGCAAATACTAGGACAAAACTTAAAATCTAGTCAAGTGATCATATTAATGCTTTAGAGTAATTCAGAATTAGATCTACTTTCACGCATAATGGGGAAAACTGTTCAATTCCATTTTCATAACTCCATATAATTAATGGTATCATGATTGCTTTTTTTTCAACGTCTGAGTCATGAAATAAAAACTACCATGAAAATCCAGTAGATCTTGTGAGACAATGTGTTGCGCAATGTGTTGAGTATACCCGTCTCTGAGCGGAATTCAGGTGAAACGCTGCATCTGTAAAAGTGTGTTGCACACGCAAAATGTGCAACGCTGTTAACACAACACAATAGAACATTCTATTTCTTCATGATGATGGTAAAATGAGGAAGAAAGTTATAATACATGTAGTTTGAATATAGCAGTCTGAACTTCACTCCTTCTGACTTCTATCTTTTTATCACATGAAAACCTGGCTGCCTTTTGCAAGGATTGGTTGAGAAAGTACGAGTCATATTGACACAGATGTCTCAATGAGCTCAACAGTGACTGTGGAGGAAAGTAGCTGTCGGGTTTACGTTTTCACTGGTGGCTTTTATTTCACGACAAATCAAAATTTAAAAACAAAATAGAAAAAGAAAATCCCTTCCTACATTTTAGAAAATAAAGCTCTTTGGAGAGTAAATTAATTTACTTTCTAATTCTAACCCTTTTCGAAGATTGCTTAATTAATGAGTCTTAAAGAATTGATTACGTGGATCTTGAAATTAGCCGTATTCGGATGCACAAGTAACTGTAATGAGCAGACTGTCTGTAAATCGTTTGCCTGTTTCAATGAAAGTGCAAATTTGCAATTTCACTTGCATAGTCACACTGGGCTCATGCTGAAGACAGTTTACAGCCACATGTGAGATCATTAGCATTTCTTCCAATGATTTTTCCACAATGGATTAATAGTTAATGTGGACTTCGTAGGTTTAAAAATCGGCAAGAGCCGGTTTTTGTTGGTTGAGGGCCGAAAAATCTGTTCAATAGGCTTTTTACTCTTCATCTATTGACCTTTGCGTTTTCTGCCTGTTTTTCAAACTCAAAAAGCAATTGAAAGTGAGGGATCTACAATTGTTTCGTCATTTTACTTGAAATAAAAGAAAAAAAATATAGTTGTGACCGCAGCACTTTACGTCAGTCAAACTTTGATTATTAAAGACTGACGCTATTGACAAGTAGGAAAAAGTTCATTCATGCGCAGATAAGTTTAAAGTCGTTTTAACTTAAGAACTCTTGATTCATATCCTTCAGGTTTTCACAAAAACACAATAAGGTCGGATACTTTTTAAATAACCTTCTCGCAGACATACATTCTAAAATATATATATATATATATGTATATATATTTATTTATATCCGCTATTCAATTTTAAAAATTTCACGTTGCGAGCGAGTAGTTCACATTAGGTACGTTAAACGTGAAAAATTCGCATAACATCTACTTCGTGTTAGTTAAATTGCTCTACTACATTTGACAAAGGTCACGTTGCGAGCGAGTAGTTCACATTAGGTACGTTAAACGTGAAAAATTCGCATAACATCTACTTCGTGTTAGTTAAATTGCTCTACTACATTTGACAAAGGTACATCTAAGACTCAGTTAATCAACTCTTTAATGAACGATATTGTTGTTGTTGACTTGTGACAGCTATACTATTCTGCAACGTTTCTTGACAACATCGTGACGTCAGCGTGACGTTTGCGTGACGTTAGCCTATGAAAAACGAGCTAGATAAAGCGGCGAATTAGAGGAGATCGCTACCCAAGTGGCATCAACTCATCGGATTTTGCTCGGCCGATCAACAAACTCCTCGTAAACTGATCCTGTAACGCACGATGACATCGTTCCGATCAGTATCAGAGCACGGTTTTCGATGAGCTACTTTTCATCGGAAATCGATATCCTTCCGATCAACTTTCCCGATGAAAATAAGATGAGCTATATTCCATCGGAAAACGATATCCTTCCGATCAAGTTTCCCGATGAAATTCCTCGGCACGGGACTGTTCTGCTCGTAAATTGCTCCAAATCTCATCGTATTCTCATCGGATTTTGCTGCTCGGATTCTGATCGGCCGATGAGACATATTGGATCATCGGTCGATGAGAATTTCATCGGGTTTCGATGAATGGCCGATCATCGGCCGATGAGATGATGCTGCTAGGGTAACTGCTTGTGAGCTCTTATTGGCTCCGCCCGTAGTGACGTTCAGTGTCAAGTTAAGTTGCTTTCTTGTATAGGCTGATAATTTGGGTTGCGCTGTTTCACTCTTCCAACTGCACCGTCATTTGGTGTTAAGTACGACTTCCACGGTACACTCATACCATAATGACCCGTTAATATGGTAGACAACCATTCACAGCATAGCAACACATTCACACAAAGAAATGACAAGGACCAGTAGAGAAAAAGTGTATCCTTGTCCGAGCCAGAGTTCGAGCCCGGGACCTCCCCATCCGGGTCAACCTTTTCTGACCACAGGATAAGATGGCCGGTTTCAATGAACGATCTGAATTTAAATTTAAGGATTCGTTTCTCATTGGAATTAATGAGTTAAATTTTGCTTGAAATAAAAATCAATGCATAGATTCATTCACAGAAAAATGGCATTTTCATTGTAAATTAATTCCTACTGTAAGAAGCAACTTTTTGGCTCTCAAACATGCAAAGAATCTGCATAGGCATGTTTAGAATTGCAATGAACCATTATACCAATGCAGGGATGTAAACTTTAGAGTGTGAGTCGTCCGAATCAGGATAAGCCAATAATTAAGATTTTTAACCCTACAAGGGGATTGGACATGGAACAGCAAAATTTTATTCCTAAGCATAAAAATAAATTTTACGAAACGTGTTTCGAAGTTACAAGGAGCTTCTTTGTAGACTCATTGCATTCCTGAATTTCTAATTTCTATGCACTGATTAAAGAGCTCTGCGAACTGAAGTTTGTGTTTGCAGTTTATTTTTGTGCTTGAGCATTACTTCGCTGCTTTAGACATATTTATTTTTTGCCCATATACCAACATTTGTTTTAAATAGATTAATGTTTATAGCTTCTTCAAATCGTTTAACTCATAAATTATATTTACTTTCTATTAAGTTCTTGACTATTTCCAAATTTATTCATCCTAGTCTTTACTTTAGACACGTCAGGTATTTACCTATAAAAATACCCGAAAGCTTCTTTCCTGGAAACGCTTTTAACAATATTTGTTTTCGCAGCAAAAAAATGCACTCCTTTCATGTTATTTAACTCAGAAGAGAAACAAGCAATAACCCATGACAGCCCTGTCTATCTATATTAACCTTAGTTGAGAAAAGGGCTCTTGCTAGAAAAAATAACATTCCACCTCTTTCCACAAGACAGAAAGTATGGGAAGTGCCAAATGCTCAAACATTTGACCTTGAACGAGGATTATGGTCCTTATTTACTCATAAAAGCTCCAGAGAGAGAGAGAGAGGAAAAAAAAATATGTGACGACGAATAGAGCCAGCCCTTGTAATCCACTTTCTTCAGTTTGCGCAGAATTTATCGCCCCGGATGTCAGCTGTGCGCACTAGAGCGGGAGGATAAATCGTCTGTTGGATCAACAAGTGTCGTCTGCCACGCTCCCTGGAAAACGGGAATGGTACACCCCTTTGCATCTTGGTGGCATGAGGGTAGATGGGGTTGCCATGGTTATGGCGCTTCCTATGTCAACATTCTTCCCCGTCCACGGTACTTTTCGTTTATACGGAATCTGGAGCAGAAAATTGAATTTCATCTTAAGCACAGCGCCATCTTTTATCTAGAGTCAAAATTTAATTTATGACTCTTTCTAAGACAAGATTTCTTGTGCACTGTTTTTTTTTTCCCATTCCCCTTTTTGACTTAGTCTAGTCAATGCGTAATTCACTTTTTCTACACCAAGAAAACTGCTATCCCAGTTGGCTGAAAGCTACTGCAGTTAGTTTTTTCCTCTAAACATGAGAGATTATTCCACGCAGTGAATGAAATTACGCATCTTTAAGAAAAAAATTAGTGACTATTTTCCCTCTCTCTCTCTTCTTTTTTTTGGGGGGGGGGGGAGGGAAGGGGAATAAGCTTTTCTTCTTTTCTCAAACCTTGCCTCTGCAAGTATAAAAAGTTTTTACTTGTACAAGTATAATAAGTTAACACGAATGGAGTAACAAGGTTTGATATAAATAAGAGTCCTTAGAATTACTCAGTTCCGGTTCAACTTAGTTCGTTTTTAGGATTCTGTGCAGATACTCTTTTAAAGAGGATGCGTGAAACCACGCAATTAAATCAAATTACATCAATTGCATGTTGATAATCTGACTGATAAGTTTATTTTTAATTATTGGCAACAGATTAAAACTGAAATTCAAGACATTTTATTTAGGAACGAGTTTTATTTATTTATTTTTTTGTTTAATAAAATGTGTTTTGATCTACTTCCTATTTTTAATTCCTTTTTCAAAACAATTAAGAAATTTTTCTACGAAAGATCTATAATAACTGCTATAATAACTGCTGCTTAAAAGATGATGCAACTTTATTTATCATTTTGCTCATTTTTTACATGCTTATTTCATCAGATGAGATCGGCATATTTCGATTTTAGAAATCATCATTATGTGCCAAAGAGGTATGGGTCATTTTCAAAATTTGCTTACATTTGCTGTCCGGAGGTTAAAAAGACGATTTTGAAGCACAACTTATATTTTAAATTCAATGCGAACAATTATTTTATGCAAGAAATGCCCCCCAAAAAAATTCTATCACTCAAAAAATTATTGAAATATATTTATTTATTTTCATATAAGTCTTTAAAAATGAGAATCAGGGCAAAAACGCTTGCCCATTTCCAATTTTGGCAAGTTCAATTATTTTTTTATATACTTAATTGAATAAAAAAGCATATGCAATAAATTATTTTTATATATTGACTATTAGTATATGATATTCATAATAAATATTGACAATAATAATTTTTTTTCATTTAGAAATGTATGAATATATTTTGTCCGGCAGTTCTTGTCAAGTCCGTTACCCTAAGATTATTTTGGCTAAAAAAGGTATTTATTGCCAGTCAAAGGTAACACGTATTCAGTTAACTTAACAAACTATTGACGTAACTATTTCGTACCATTTTGTTTTCCTGAGTCGAGAAGTATTGCTGTGGCGTTTCGCGCAATATTTCTTCCAGGTGCGTATTTTTATTCTTTGTCAAGTCTGTTACCAAAGATTTTAGTATTAATTTTTACTTTTTCTCAACTTTTACCCCTAAATATTGTTTATTTTACAACTCTAAGAAAATGCATATTGTTGTTCAATTTTTAAATTCGACAGCCTAGCCATAATTTGAAATTTTGGTTGGAATGTTAAGTCCGTTACTAGTCAAATTCCGCTACCAAATGTCAAGTCCGTTAACATACAGTTTCTGATCAATATTTTAATAATACCAAACATCGTTTTAAGCTTCAGGGACGCAAATAATTTCAAACGAAGTTGGTTCTAGGCGCTATGATATAGTTTAAAAGTGAGATTTCATATTGATTTTGTATGGTAACGGACGACAATTTTCCTTGCAACTTAAAGTTTTACAATGTCATTTGAATACTTAATTATGCATCAAAGTGTACAAACCAATTACTTTTTCACACACCAAAAATATGTGACAAAACATCTGTTAGTGATTCTAAAAAAAATAGCAAGTTAAAAAATTACTTAAAAATTCTGAAATGTAAGCATATGGTGAAAATAACCCGTATGATTGACATAATTTTCAATATCAGATAATTAAAAGAATATTTATCAGATGCTAGAATGCCGATGTTGATATACAGGCTAGTTTAGTTCTTGACAGAGCTTCTTGTTTTTCCTTAAGGGGTTACAGTACCTCAAAAATGACCAAAAGACCAAAAAAAATTTTATTGCTTATTTCAAAAATAAAAGTTATTTAAAACACTCAGAAAAAAACAGCATTGTTCTAGCTAAATTATTTAAAAAGTTATGAGTGACTTTAGGGCATACATGCTATGTGTTCTAATGGAAAAGCCAAACTTTAAAGTGCTTTTTCTCGGTGATCAGTTTTTAGTGCTTCTATGTTACTAGAAATGCTAAGGAATTTTTTCTATTAAAGATATAACTTTAAAGCAATATTTTTTGCACTCAGGATAATATATTTAACAAAACTGTGCATTGAATAAGCGTTTTATAAATTACAAAAAATTTTAGAGTTTGTTAAACCTCGAAGAACAAAATTTTCTAAGATTTTTTTACATAAAAGGTCACAAAATATTTTCTAATCAAAATATAAGAAAATGAATGCACAGATTTGTTGAGGTTTTCCTTGTGATCATTTCGCAAAAAGAAATTTTGAAATTAGTGCAGAAACAAAAAAGCCTTAGGGTTTTAAAAAAACTGAAATTTTCTTACATTTTTCAAATTTTCAAAAAAAGTTTTCAAAATTTTTGATGTTTGAAAATAAATTATTGATTGTTAAACAAGTGCAGAAACAAATATTTCAAAGAATTAACTTTTTCACTTAAATTAAAGAAATTTGTTAGAAAGGTACTGTAACCCCTTAAGTTTATCACTTGCATGCCTTAGTTCCTCACTGCCTTAACTTTAGATGGTCTTAATATAGGTATCAGAATCTGCAATTCTTTCAGGAGTAATTAGCAGACGAAAAACCTGCAAGTATTAAAAATGTTTTTAATCTGAAACTGTCTTTTTAAGAAAATAAAGATACCAGACGCACCCCCTCCCAACATTCGTGATTTTTGATCATTAAAGAAGGTTTGTTTTCCCAAGTAGCGCTCTTTTCTTTTGTAAAATAATGAAGAATATTCTTGTAAAAAGTTAAACTCAGCATTCTGGCGGGAAGGGGCACCGGGTCTAAGCCCCACTCTGGGTACGCCACTGAGAATGGGTTCGTGTTCTTATGCACTCACTTTAGAGCAACTCTTCTTAAATGAATAGCTTTTTAGACAAGTGCTACACCTATAAAAGTATGGTAAGCATAAAGAGGGTAGATGTGAAAGTCGATGACAAAGAAGATGTTTTTTTAGTTGGCGTCTGGGAGTTAGGAGCAACAAAAGCGAAACTAGAACGTGTGGGCGGAGCCGTAATACTCACACATTGTACTGCAAAAAATGAACTGTTGTTTTTACAGTATAATACTGGCAGCCGAGGTTTCAATTTAAAACTGTAAAATTTACTTTAATAAACTGTAAAACTAGCACTTTTACAGTTTTTTACTGTATAGTTAGAAAGTTTAGTTTATTGCCGTAACATTCAGCTGTATTATACTGTAAAAACAGCAGTAATACTGACAGCAGACGTTCCAGTTTAAAACTGTAAAATGCACGGTAACAAACTTAAATTAGCAAATTTTGCAGTTTCTTACTGTAAAATTAACAATTTTACAGTTTATTACGATAAAATTAGCTATATTATAGTGTAAAAAAACGTACATTTTTTTACAGTGTAATGCTTCACAGTGCACAAAGGATATTCAAAGGACATGTACCTCTGGTTGCTTGCAAAAAGGTGCAGAAAAGACTTTTACAGAGTTTAATTTTTTGAATATTGTTTATTTTAACTCAACATCTCGCAAAAGATAGCTAAACTAACACAAAATTCGAAATTTCATTTTTGTTGCCTAATTTTCCACTAACTTTGCGATATTTCCCCAAGTAGGCAACAGAAATTTAGCAATCAAAAGCCTGCCGATATATTGCTAAGTATAGTCGCATTGTTAAATTAACCCTGATTTTTGGTATTGTTCAAGCACTGTACAAAAAAAAAAAACCTATATTAGATACAGCATGACTTTAATAAGATAAATCCTGACCTTGACAGTTTTTACTTCTGAGAAAGAAAGTTTTATCGGCACAGATTTGAAAACGAATACCTTCGAAATGCAACTGAAAAGAAAACTCGCTCAATTGAGCACAAATAACTAATGACAATCTCTATTTCTTTTTAAGTTGCCTCTTTTCAATGGGTAGCCCAAAAAGAAGCAGACATTGTCAAGTTCCAGGTTCATCTTACCATATGTAGACTGTACAGAGCTTTAAAATGCATTTTTTTTACACTCGGAACAGCGGTATGATAGTTGAATAACTTTCTGTGATGAGCAGCGTTCGATTTGTTAAGTTAAACTTATATTTTTCCTTAAAGGTCCAAAAAAAGTTTTTGCTTTTGTAGTAAGTGCTCTTCCCTGTTCCAAAAAGTACAGCACATTGTCTTTTTTTTTTCATTAAAAATTTGAACAAGAATTTTTGCTCTTGCGTTGGGTATTAGGTTTGAAAATGTTAATCTGGTACGCTCATATTATTAGTATGTTCGTCTGCTACATTAATTAATAAATAATGTTACAAACTAAACATTAATGTTTTTGTTTGGGAGAAACCAAGAGGCTTGCGAGACAGTGAAAAAATCCATTTATTTGTTTCTAGTAGTTTGATAACGCTGATTGAAAACCTGCTTCTTTAAATACTAAAGTGCAGACAACTTAAGATCACAACGGGTATGGTTACACTTTCACTTTTTAAAATCGTATAAATACCAATGAATTTATTCAAAATATAATTTTATTTATAGTAGGAAAAAATGTAAGCGACCTGTAAAAGAGAAAAATAAAGTGAGTAGAAAAGTTAAGTTGGCTTAGAATTGATCGGAATCAAAGAAGCGAAACATAATGCCCCTATTTGTTTGTTTTTTTTGTAGTATTCATATGTGTGCTGTAGAACTACATTTACAGATGCGGTAGTGGACTGTGCGGTAAAAAAACTCCTTTAAAATTCACATCATTCGTGCTGTTTCTTATATGAAATAAAAGAAACCCTGAAACGAAATGTGGATAACTTTTTTCTCCAGCACGGCCCACTTTTAGAAATGGCACCCTCTAGTTTTTTCTTTTTTTTTTTCAGTTTTCGATTGTTTCATAGCCATCATTTTTATTTGGAGGAGAAGAGATCATTATCTTAATCATAATCATTCTTCTGAGTGGCTCTATAGGTGAAAAGTTCAAAAGTAAAGTACGGGGTGTTCTGCCGTATAAAGAAAATACCAAAAACGATTTCTTTTTTCACTTAATTTTCGGTGTAAAATCAGAGTATCGAACTCATTCTTGGGAGCTCAATGTCTAAGGAAAGAAATCACGTAGTAAAAAGAAAAAAAAAAGAAAATCTTGGAAGCAACATATGCTGAATATTTATGTTTGTTCAAATTACATTCACAAATGTAATTCAGATGAAAAATGACCTTAAATATGCTTTTAATGTAATTTTTTAATGTTCAAGTTTCTGGGGCTGAACCGTTCCACTTGTTTATCACTTCTTAATACAGTGATAGGCAAGGGAGTTTTGCATTCCACCAGTATATTCCCCCCATAAAAAAATCGTTAAAAAAAGGGGGGTGGTGGAGAAGTCGAAGATTAAATTTTAAAAATAATTAGAACAACAGGATAAAAACGTGAGCATACTTCGCAGAAAATGAAATTGTTCGAAAAACAAAAAAGTATTTCGTAAATGTTTATTGGGGAGGCTGTTTGTCAGCGTATAAGAACATTATTTATTCGTTTGTTAAGAGCAAGAATCTGAGAGAGTGTCACGCCTGTGATTCATGACGTCTCAGATTTTTTCCAAAAAATCACCAAATGTTTATTATCTTATTGAAAGACCAAATCCAGAATGTTTTGCTCTAAAGTTGAGTTGTTTAGTTTTTATGGACCCCTAAAGGTGAAGGTGCGGCATCAAAAATTAAGCGGATTTTCAAGACATGGAAGTTGCTGTGAGCCAAAACTACTAACAGGATCTGTTTAACTCCAATTTTATTTTTGTATATGGAATATAGAAGATTGAAACTTTACAAAATGAATGTTAAATTTGTGGTAAGTTGTTGCCGCAAGGTCAGTGAACGCCCTCAAAACAAGGCATTTTTGACGTTTTTTAGCGTTTTTGAGGTTTAAAAACAGCTTGTACATTTCAGTTGGCACGGCAAAAGTAGTGTCGTTTGAAAGACCAGTGTTAAGCACTTTAAAATAATGTATAAATAACCGAGGCAAGTTCAACGTGCTTTTAGTTGCGTAAAGCCGAAATATGAAAAATGTCATGTTTTACCGATATTCAAACGGTCATAATTTCCTCTGCCAACAACATATTGAAATATTTTTTTTTTGCCAATGTCATAATCTATTCTTTGTCTTAACAGAACAGTTGAGTCCTTTGAGGCGAAATGTGAATTTTTTTTTACAAAAAATGTATTTATTCCTGTGCATTTTTTGTAAAATTTTTTGTAAAAACCCAGTCTCTCTAATAATGGTTTGCATTTTTCTTAAAAACTTCTTTTCTTCGGAAAGGAAATGGTAATTTCGAAACAGACAAAAATTATTACATTTTTAATTGTGTCACACGGTTGCTTTAATCTTTTTTTTTTTTTTTACTGTATTCAAAATTATTCAGGAATCTTCAAGTTTTTGAGCAAGCTTTCTAAAGCTCGTCAAAGGGGGAGGGGGGTGGGCCACTTATTCATCTTACTGCTCATTATGTTTTCTCACATAAGTAGAAGTGGCTTTTAGTGTTTTCCTGCACCCTTTGCTCCCCAGACGCCCTGGAAAAATTGAAATGAAGAGCCTGCCTTTCCTGTTGTTTTTTTTTTTTTTTTTGGACAATAAGGTCCGTGGCTCACAATTAAACTAACTATAAGCTACGAAAAAAAGCGCTTTTCGGCAATTTTAGACTGCTCCAGTTTTCTATGAGTTGTGCTGCCATCTGTGAGCATTCGGTACTTCGAAAACTAGAATCATATATAATTATTTCGGTATTTCTGTAACGACTACTTACTACTTGAGTTCTAACATTAAAAGGTACGAAAGGACAGAAAATTGTTAATGATTTGATGCTTAAGCTTTGCATGAGCAAAATCAGTAAATTATTTCGGGATGGGCCCATGATAAATATTGTGAGAATTTTTTTAAATGAAAGTTTTAAAACATTAAAATCTTCATTCACTAGCTTCAAATTTATTTTGAGAAGTTTTCGTTTGTCTGATTGTAGATCTGCACATAGATATTTCAACTTAAAATAAAATTTAAAAAATGAAGCAAAATATATTTTTAGAAGCATATCTTTCGGATGTGCATAAAGGTGCCCCGTTCGCAACTTTTTTTTCCCCCTTTGAGGTGAAATATAATGTTTGGAAAAGTGGTCAATCACACATTGGATATTACAAATTTATCTTTTTTTCAAGTCAAAAAAAAAAAAAAAAAACTCCTGTGAGGAGTATTGCCTAAAGATTTCAAAATTTCGAATGCAAACATTAAAATATTCACTAATTTCAGTCAGGTTACAATGTCAAATTTTTTCTTTAAAAATGTCGCCCATGGTAATATTCGATATTCCAACCTTAAAATGCCAGTTAAGTACCCCTTAAAAGGGAAAACGAGGTACAGTAATGTGTGCATTGAGCAATAATGTTCGGAAATGTGATTTTCGTGCACAAATTCTTGGAATTGAGAAAGGAACTGAAAGAATCGACGTGATTAACATGAAAAAACAGATTGACTTCCTTATGGAATGACGGTTGAGTAACGGTAACGTGGTCACTTGGGAAGATTGAATTTTAACAACGAAACGTTTAATGTGTTTTGTGTTGGAACAAAGCTGATTTATTTTTACATTTTGTAAAACTTTTTATGTTGTTTTATGTTTTATTATTATTTTTTTAATTTGAAGGTATATTTTTAGTTTAAACTGATTTTTAACGAATTTCAATGTCTTAATTCATCATATTTAGTGAAAGTTTAATGTCAAATATTCATAATATTTGCATTTTCATAGAGCTTTTGGAAAAACTGTTGAAACAAGACTTTTATATGTTCTTGTGATTTTGACGGAAATACGGAAATATGGATGCAACAAATCCTGAATTTGCTATCATAATCATTAAGATCTGCCCACCTCAGAGCAATAAAGAATGATTAGTGCTGCCATCTATCAACTATCTAATAGTACTCGTCAAAAACTGTACGATATTTATTGCTATTTATTTGAGTAAGAAGCTGCAAATATAGTAGTTTTTTTCTCCCATGGAGTTTATGTTAAATGCAGCCCAAGGCCATGTTGAATACAGAATTAAAATACAGGACTTTACATTAGGGTGGCACTGACAGCAAGCTGCTGAAGGAAGAAATAAGATGCGACCAAAAATGGATAAATAGGAATCAAGAGCAAACTATAAAGAAATTTGCAATTTTTTTTTCATACTAATAAAGTTTATTAGAACAAAATATTGACTCACCTACACGATTGAACTTTTGTGATGAATATCAATAATATTGAACGAAGAAGTAGCTATGGGAATAAAAGCAATGAAAAGTTGAAATGTTTAGCTATAGGACAAATTCACTGTGGATATTTCAGAAGTAAGGAATGAAGCCACCGAAATTCCTACTGTATGCACTGTTAATAAATGTGCAATATTATTCGATGTTAAAAAGGACTGGAAGAATGCTATTATAGTTTCACTTTTAAGAAGGGTGAAAAGAAAAATACCGTCGAGTCCAATTCCAATTTTAAAGACAAAAATAAAGCTTTGATTCAGCTTCACAGAAGCTTCACATCTTCACAGCTGTGTCCAGCTTCCCTTCTAAGTCGGAGCTTCACAGTTAGCAACAACAAAAAGTTGGACGTGAAAGAATGAAAGGTAGCGGGTCTTTTCTTCTTCTGAAATATCGTTGTATATATTGGCACCTGCCGTATATCAAGGCGTAGTATAAGAAAGTCTTTAAAGTAGGGGGAATGTGGGGCAAAGTGAAATAGATAAGTTTACCTACCTGTTTCAAAATGAACAAATTGGAAGTTTGTTCTGAAAACCAGTGTGCATAAAGAAAGAATAATGTATTTCGTAATACAACAATAGCTGAAACGTTATTTTTCGTTTTTAGCAGTTATTTTGCACCTTCAAAAAAAGGTGGAAATTTTTCACTTCGAAAAACCATGGGGCAAAGTGAAAAATACAAAACTTTTGTAATGAAACATTTTCTGTTTGATGAGATATAGTAATTTTCATCAAACGAATGCTAAGTAAACGAATAAATGAATTGTTAATTAAAAAATAAACTAATTAATTAATTAATTAATTAATATATGAGAAAAGAAATGAGTAAATAAATTAGAGAATAAATAATAACGAATACATAAATAATGAATGAATAAATAAGTGAATTAACAAGTAAAAGAATGTGAATACATTGATAAATGAAGAAATACGTACGTGATTTAGTAAATGAATGCATAGGAAAAACGAAATGAGCTATTTCACTTTGCCCCATCCACTTTGCCCCGTGTGCACTTGACCATCATTGAACATTTAAAATCAAAACATGCCTAATATGAACTAAATAAGGACTGCACTGCACATCAGTAGCTCTCAATTTTTTGTTGAAATGATAATTACAATAATTTTATCATTTTATAATAACAAAAATATTTTTGAAAAACCACGAATGTTACAATAAAGGTATCAAATTTTGAAAATGAGTTTTATAATTTTTTTCGTTGATCTTTAGAGGTATTTATTTTTTGACAGGAATCAACTACTATATGTGTAGGCACTTTGTTAAAACATTGTTAGATAGGTGGCGCTGCAAACAGAAAATATTTTACAATTTCACTTCCCCCCTCATTACCATAAAGTAGAAATAAAATAAATAATATTTCAGCGCATAATTTTTCAATTACCTTAACGAGAAACAACTACGCTTTAAAATCTAATGCAGGGAAAATTTCTCTCTTTTGTTTCATTAGAAATTTTTTAAAATTAGTTTTCAATAAAAATTTGGAAAAAAAAAATCATGTCACAAGCGCTATTTTAATTAAAAATAAGTCATTTATGGCCTTTCTCTTAAGCGAATATGCACTGCCAAAAAATTCCGAAACGTCACTGATTATTTCTGGGTTATGTTCCAGGGTTTTGCTGGTTTTCATCCTTTTCCTGTGAAATTCAAGTATCTTTACGAAAAAGTATCCTGAATTGCTGCATGTTACATGAATATACACTTCTCATTGTTGTGAAAAATAAGTTTAGTTACCAGTTTCAAACTATACTGAGCTTTTTTGTCTAGATTGGCTGAAATCGTGATGGGGGCGAAGCGCAGTCTCTAGACACTAGCTTTTTTGGGCAGTTTGCTATTTGCTTACAAGTCTGCATTAGCTTTGGCCATATTTCCTAAAAGGCTTCATAAGTTTTCCTGATAAATCAGGATGGTGCTAAGCCCTTACTAGAAGCATATCGAACTTTTCTAAGAATGTTACTAATTTATTTCAAACTAGCGGTACCCGCACGGCTTTGCAAGTGGTATAAAATTAAAAGTTCATTTGTAAAATAACTGATATAGCAGAAAAAATGCTCTATTTTAGTTATAATTCAACTATAATTCCTTCAAAGTATATGATATAAAAATCTGGTATGGACAACACACTACTTCCTTTTACGTGTAAATTTCTTAGTAGATGACTTAAGTGCTAAAATAGTGCTTGGAGTGATCAAGATAACAATTCAAGCATTTATATACCTAGTTTGCCACGAAACAATGCAAAAAAAAAAATGTTTTACAATGATTAATCTCCTAAATATCACCGATTTTAACATCATTCAGTGGATTTTTCACAAAATATCGCCAATAGCGCCAAATTGAACCCCCCCCCTAAAAAAAAAAAAAAATTAAAAGAATCACCAAATTGGTGACAAATACTTGGCGACCGAAGGCTTGGCGATATATCGCCAAGTGGTCGTGCCAATTCATATCACTTGTGTCTGCATTGAAATTGACACTGATTGATTTACTCCATAAAAGGGGTAAAACACCCCCTTGGGACATTCGAATGCAACCCCAAGGGGAGATGCACAAAAATAAGTCAAAAGAGAAAATAAGAACAATTTTGTTGCTCACAGAAAACAACAGAAATCTTACCAAAATTTGAAAGAAGAAGAATGTTTCCTTTCCTAGCTTTAAAAACAAAACAATACATTTGCCGAAATGAAACACTTTAAAAAGAACGATGCAATGTCACAATTTATACAGTATTTGGTTAATCTTTGTGCTTTGGATACCCCTTTCTCGCTAAATGGGCGATAGACGGGCCAACTAGTTTCCAAACGTTAGAAAAATCAATATTTTGCTGAAATGCGAAATCTATGAAAATGAAAAAAAAAAAAAATCCGCCAAATCTTTTAATTAAGTCATTGGTATATTCTGCTGTGCTAAGCGCAAAGATGGTATCTGCAATTGAGCTCAAACTGAGATATACCTCTTTAAAGTTTTTCGCCACCATGTATTTGATTCAGATGAAACTTTTTCAGAATTTTTTTAAACATATTTCCCGTTCTCAAATGACCACATAATTTTGTAATTAGGTAAAATACGTTACATAGAGCTACCTGGTGGTGATAACTCAATTTGTTAAAAAGTGCAGATACGGCTTTTGTGCTTAGCGCGGCAGTATTGAAAACAGGGTTGCCAAAAAAATTCTACGCTCCTTATTTGGGCCAAAAAAATACTACCGTAGTATCAAAAATACTACGTCTGGCAACGCTGGAAAAAGAACGAAACAAAAATAAGTATGAACACGTTACCATGGTAACAACATGAAAAATTGATTTCCGTTGATAAAATAATTCATTTCATCTCTATTTTCAAACAAATTTTATTCTCGAGCTTAACCATTTTAAAATCGTTTGGCTTGTTTTACTGAAGGTAAGCCTTGAATTCCGGGATTCTAAAACAATTGTTACAGCTCTCCTGATGATCGTAGAAACTTCGAAAAAACTTCATTTTGTGCAGAAAATTTCAAGCTTTCGAATGACATAAGACTTGAAAATGTGTATGAAATATTTCTTCCCTATTTTATCTAATTTCCGCTAAGAATTCGAATAGAAAAAGAACGAAATAGAATTTTCGAAAAATCGCTTCGAGATGCAAAACTACATGCTACAAACTAATTTTGTACCAAGTGGCATGAAAATCGACTGAACGGTTTTGGCGCTACGCGCGTAACAGACAGAAAGAAAGAAGGAAAGACAGACCCACCTTCAGCTTTATTATTAGTAGAGAAGATAGAGAAACTTGACTTGCTTCTATAGGGAAGGTTTCTGAATTCTGCATGCTGATTTCTGGTTAATTTCGGGAAGGTTTATTTACTTTCCGCGGAAACTTTCTCGTGTTTAGCAGATACGTTACTAACAGAATTTTTGCGCATTAGCTGCTCATTTGTATCTAGAAAGGTGTGTGATTTTTTTTACAGTGTAAATAGCTTTTAAGCTGTTAGACTTGAGAATGTAAATTAAGTTTGGTCGTCAATGTAATTAGATAGAGTTATTTTTTAAAACTTTTTTGCTCTTAACTCATTTACTTTTTCGGGGGAAAATTGATGTTCTCAGGTACAATGGCAGTTTTTGAACTTTTTAAAATTTTCTGTTTTTTTTTGCTTTTAGCTGTATCGTTTGTCTTTTTTTTTTCACACATAAAGAAAACTCAAAACTTTGCTCATAGATCAAAATGATAAAGAAGGATTAAAAAAGAAGTTCTGTCAAGAACTAAACGAGCCTACTTTCCCGTACATCGACATCGGCATTCTCGCATCTGATCATTATTCTCTTGATTATCTGAGACTTAAAATTATGTCAAACATACCTTTTTAGCACTTAGAGCTGATTTCGAAAAGCAAAATATACTCCTTTCATCAGATGAAGTAGACACGTAAAAAGTAATTAACGAATAAATAAAGTTTTGTCGCACCTTTTAAAGAGTGTAACTGTTCCTCCGTAGAAAAAATCCTCATCGTTTTCAAAAAAAAAAAAAAAAAAAAAAAAAAAAAAAAAAATAATAATAATAATAATAATAATAATAATAATAATAATAAAATAAATAAATGAATAAATAAAAGTACAAAGAGCATCAAAACACATTTTATCAAAGAAAGAAAAAAAAAAGAAAAAAAAACTCGTCCGTTAATAAAATGTCTCGAATTTCACTTTTAATCTGTTGCCAGTTGTTAAATATAAATAAAGAATAAAATGTTCTCGTGAATGAAAAATTTTTATTACAAAAAAAACATCGTCTGCCAAAAAAAAAAAAATAATAATAATAATAAATAAAGTAAAACAAATTTATAAATAAACAAAAAATCGTCTGCACAGTCAGTAATTTTTTTTTCTGAGCCTGCATTTCCGCCATGTTTGCGGAGTCGGAGTCGGAATCAGAGTCCTCATAGAAGATTACTCAGAAAAGTACGTTACAAACATTATTTATCAAAACCATTTTCTTACAAAGTTAGTTTGAAGGAAATCCGACTTTAAGTTCAGGATCAACATTCAACTTAAATTCCCCGTAGACGCTAATGTTAATTTTTTTTTCTGAACGGTTCAATATTGAACGAAAAATGGTTTAAATCAAAAAGCGAAATACGGGAATGCATGGGAAAGCCTCTCCGAGATCTTTCAAACAAAAAAAAGTTTATTCCATTCGGATGGTTCACTCAAAAGTTATTAGGTGGGGAAAGGTTGCTTGAACGGTTCAATGTTGAACGAAAAAGTGTTCAAATTGAAAATTTTAATACGCTAATGAAGTATCCTTGCTGAGATCCTTCGAACAAAAAAAAGTTTTTTTTTAATCGGACTGTTCACTCAAAATATATTAGGGGTGACAGCTTGATTGAGCGGTTCAATGTTGAACGAAAAATTGTTCAAATCGAAAATGTAGATACGGGAATGAAGTATCCTTGAAAAGATCTTTCGAACAAAAAAAAGTTTGTTCAAATCGGATTGTTCATTAAAAAGTTAGTATCGCGGGACCGGTTTTTTGAACGGCTCAAAGTTGAACCAAAAATTGTTCAAATCAAAAAATCAAATATGGGAATGAGCTGTACTCGCCGAGATCTTTCCAACAAAAAAAAAAGTTTGTCCAAATCGGAATGTTCATTCAAAAGTTATTAGGGGGGGACAGACAGACCGACAGACCGACCGACCGACCGACCGACGCACAAATTCCCCATCTCAATACCCTACTTTCAAATTTTTAATTTTTCGATATTCATTTTACCTTTTTATTTTTTTAACTTGGCGATATTTTTTGGACTTGGCGATATTTTTTTAACTTGGCGATATTTTTTTAACTTGGCGATATTTTTTGGACTTGGCGATATTTTTTAGATGCATTAAGCTACTTTTGATACTTTTTTCGTCTTTCTTTTATTTTTAACGGGAAAGTAGGCTAAAAAGAAGAAAAATTGTTTAGAATAAATGCTGATAAAAAAATCTCAAACAAAAACAAACACTGATTTAATGCAATGTGAGAATATCTAAGACAGTTTTTTTTTTTTTTTTTAGATGTAGTCAACTGTTGCGTCAAGACTTCTTTTTAACTCTGGTTATTACCTAAGTTCTGATACCAGTTATTTACCAAAGTTGACAATGATAGATCGCTGTTTTAAAATCTTCTTATGTTAAAAATTTGAATGATCTAAGTTTTGTAGTGAGGATTCTGAAAGTTGAAAAGATCCTAGTAATAAAAAATTAAAATCTATTACTTCTGAAATTAAGTAAAACTATTCCACCAAAAAACAAATGTTCGACTACTATTGCTGCTCATTTTGCTGTACTTTAAACGTTACAAAATATACTCAAAAACGGCAGAGCTTTCAACTAAGTAGGGGATTGTGGGACAAAGTGAAATAGCGGGCCAAAGTAAAATGTTAAAACATTTTAACAGTTTGCAGTGCCACCTTTTTTACCTAAGTTCCTAGGCGTATAGTTGATTCCTGTCAAAGAATAAATTACTCTACAGACCAACGGAAAAAATTATACAAGTCATTTTTAAAATTTGATACCTTTTTTGTAATATTCGTAGTTTTTAAAAAATATTTCTTGTCATTAAAAAATTATAACATTTTTTATTTATCATTTTAAGCATTAATTGAGATCTACTGATGTCAAGTGCAGTCCTTATTTAGATTATACTACGTATTTTTTTGAGTTTAAATGCTCAATGTAATTTGTCAAGTGCATGCGGGGCAAAGTGGAAGGGGCAAAGTGAAGTAGTTAATTTCGTTTACTTATACATTCATTTACCAAATCACGTACGTATTTCTTCATTTATTAACATATCCACATAATTCACTTATTATTCATTCTTTCATTTATTTTATTATTCATTCTGTGTTTTATTCACTAATTTCTTTTTCTCACATATTAATGAATTATTTAATTTTTTAATTTATTATACGTTTATTTTTTCATTAATAATTTACTTGTTCCTTTATTTACGCTTTCATTTGATGAAAATTACTATAAATCATCGAATAAAAATGCTTCATACAAAAATTTTGTATTTTTCACTTTGCCCTAGTTTTTCGAGGTGAAAATTTACTACTTTTTTTTGAAGCTGCGAAATGACTGCAAAAATGAAAAATAATATTTTAACGCAAGTTGTATAACAAAATACATTGTTCCTTCTTCATGTACACAATTCATGTTTCAGGACAAATTTCCAATGTGTTCATTTTCAAACAACTGAGTCATTTTAACTGTTTCACTTTGCCCCAAATTCCCCTACTTTGAACTCAGTAAAAGAAAAAGGATTGATTGTAAATGTATTTTCGTATTTATTGCTCGAAAGAAGACCAGAATATTAAAAACGCTGCGATGCATGGGGTTTTAATGATATTTTCTAAATGTCAGTTCCCATTTTCTCTATAAATGAGACGAATTGTATATAAAGAACTGAAAACCAGCTAATGCGTTTTGAATTTGCTGCTAGTTTATTGAAAGCTGCAGAGGCGTGAATAAGAGATATAGATTTCTTTTTTACGTCAAAGTTCAAAAGTTAAAAACATTTTATGACTTTTTTCACGTTCTTTATTCAAGCATTGCTCCTATGGAGCTATTGTGACTAAGAAACAAATTTATTCTTTGCCGCTTCCAAATGGAGGCATTAAGAAGATTGGAAGAAAAGTGGAATGGAAATCTAAGGATTGAATGTTTATGAAAATAACTTTTGACATTTCAAATGCAAAGCCTTGAGTAAAATTTAGAAGCTTTGAAAAGTTTTGTAAGTTAGTTTGAAAGAGTGTTTTCTTCTTTTTTTTCTTATTTATTTAAATTTAATTTCGCGTTTTTGCTTTGTCTTTTACTTTATCAAATGTATGTACATGCGTCAATTTTACAGTGTCTCTTTCAACATTAGGATTTTTTCTCTCATTTCACTTGTATTTAAAAAAAACCGTGGAATAGTTGCTCTTTGGTGATAGAGTGCAAAGAAAAGAAATACATATTAAATCAGCAGTCTCGATTAACGTACTGTCTGATCTACTTAGGCAAAACCTTCTGCACATTTATGCATGCGTCAGGTCTTCTCTGATCTTACCAAAATAGAGGTGTCAGGTAAGATAACAACAAGGGGAAGAAAAATAAAAAAACATTTTGAACCGTATCAAACAACGAGGAGCGATGCTAATTTCAAATACATAGTTCAGTTGAATATGTCAAAAGGATATAGCAAATGCAAGTTTTAAATTGAAAACTTCGGAAAGTTATCACCCTAAACCCATCTACTCTTTTTTAAGTGAAACTGTTCGCGAGTGTTAGGCGCGGTTTTCATGGACAGACCGTATCAGTATTTTAATATTAATAGACAAGCAAAGCGGTGAAAAATAAACCTTGTCCTGTCACCTATCTGCAGAACTAATTAAACCATTTTTTTGGCATTTTTGTTTGAAGGTTTGCATTGGAGATTTGTGGTGATATAATGCAACAAAGTGAGAGAATTTCGAACTTTTAGATTGGCAACAATCACTTTACTTACACAAATCTATCAGCGTGTGGAAAAACACCAATGGCGTTGGGACAAATCTGCGTATAACGAAAATATCCAGCTTAAAGCAATTTCCTAGAATATGGCAGATTGCAAAATGCAAAGGACTGGAACAACACTATTGAGAAGGAGAGTTGATTAACTTCGCACAACTCTCGGAGTCAGACAGTTTAGTAGAAGAACCAGTTAAAGAACATCACATGGAAAGCATTGCTTGCTTGGGAAGAAACCTTTGACAAACAGTGTGAGCAAATTTTTTTTCTCCCCTTTACGATGTAAAATAAAAATATGTGCTGGTAGTTTTTTGACCTCTACATTCGGGAATATATGTGAAAATTGGACTTTAAATTAGAATAAAAAAAGAAGTTTCATCGAACTTGTTTCGAATCGCACTGTTAACTTTTCCAGTACAAAAGGAACTAACGGTTTAAATTTTAGTGAAACCCGCAGGGTAGTTCTCTTGTTTCGCGCATTCAAACATACAGCCGCTTATTTAGAGACTTCATTTTATATTGTGTTGAGATACTTTTATAACTCGATTAAAAATTAAGAGCACATTGCCCCAACATAAAAAAAAGAAAAGTAAAGTAAGATAACAATAACAATAAAATAAACACAAAATAAAAAGTGAAGTATAAAATTAGATTAAAAAAAATAAATAAAATAATAGGGTCATTCCAAGTGAAATCAACAAGCCTCAAAACTTGACCATCACCAATTTCAAAAAAAATCATAGAGTTGAATACGTCGATAAAGTGATACAAAAAAATGATTTTTAAATCTTTTTTCAGCTGTTAGTTTTTTGTGGGGGACCCCCTAAAAAACTCAAAAAATGGCAAAAAGTCGAATTTTGGTACATACAAAGATTTAATTTTCTCAGCTTCTATTGCAGCTAAAGTCTTTTGTTATATGTCATTTTAAAGCTCTTTAAACAAACTTTCATACGATATATGACTTGACAAGTTTCCGTGATGTTAAAATTTCAAGGTCACCGAAAGCATTATTTGACCTTGATTACCTCAAAAAGTGTATTTTTTAAAAATCTGAAAAAAATATGTAGTGTATATGTGGTAAAAATTTCAGAATGGGACAGCAATGGGATCTGGATGAAAAGGGACAGAGACTTTTTACACTATTACCACTTTATTGCAATGCCATGGCTCCTGGAGATATGTAATACAGAAATATTGCTAACTGTGAAATGCCGTCACTTATAACAACCGTCACTTATAACTAGCATTTCACAGTTTGCAATATTTCTGTATTATATATCTCCAGGAGTCATGGCATTGCAATAAAGTGGTAATAGTGTAAAAAGTCTATGTCCCTTTTCATCCATATCCCATTGCTGTCCCATTCTGAAATTTTTACCACATATACACTACATTGGGAAGTAATATATATATATATTTTTCAGATTTTTAAAAAATACACTTTTTGAGATATTCAAGGTCAAATAATGCTTTCGGTGATCTTGAAATTTTAACATCACGAAAACTTGTCAAATCATATATCATATGAAATCTTGTTTAAAGAGCTTTAAAATGACATATAACAAAAGACTTTAGCTGAAATAGAAGCTGAGAAAATTAAATCTTTGTATGTACCAAAAATCGACTTTTTGCCATTTTTCGAGTTTTTTAGGGGGTTCCCCACAAAAAACTAACAGCTGAAAAAAATTTTAAAAATCATTTTTTGTATCACTTTATAGACGTATTCAACCCTATGTTTTTTTTTAAATTGGTGATGGTCAAGTTTTGAGGCTTGTTGATTTCACTTGGTAACCCAATAATAAAAATATTTGAATTTTGACTTATTGAAAATTCAGATAATATGTTTTTCGTAATCACAAATTGCAATAGACGTATGTATGTGAGAGCGTGCGTGTGTAGGCGTGTGTGTATGTGTAATCGTGTGTGGGTATATGTTAGTGCCAGACATGAACAATTTCTAAAGAAATAAAGATTTTTTACTCATATAAAATAAAAGAAATACTTTAACAGGCCTTGTGCTACTCAGTTTTTATCGCAATGCACTCTTTCAACAGAAGTGATAGGCAGAAAATCAATATCACCTTAACCTGTTTTTCTTCTCAAACACTACAATACGCGCAAAACATTTATGATGTTATATTTACTGTTTAGTTTTTGTTATCTAACTGATTACTTTCAGTTAGTTCGTTATGTTTAGAAGTTTATGAGTTTGTGTCACTTCTGTTACCAGAGCGTGATTATATTATATACTCCACGAAATTCCTTTCAAGTTTTTCAACTGTAAATTCCTTCAGCGCCATAACTCAAAAATTTCCACATCAAATTAATAAGCTCCTAAGGTATTAAAATACTTACACTAAGTATTCAGTCTTAAATACTTCCACTCCTTCAGAAATTCGATCAATGCCGGCTTAATTACTATGAAACTAATCGATTCATTCTACATTATATCGATTAATACTGCTGTACTTGAAGTTTGTTACTCGCCGACAAAATTAGGTGCGTACATTGATAGAAGTGGAGTAAAGATTTTAAATGATATTACCTCGGATCAAATTGGAAATCTATGGGAGCAGAACGGAATACCAGGTTCAGTTAATCAGCTGTCTGGGAGGGATTCAATTGATCAAAGAGGGATCATTATTCAATAACTTTGCTTAAGAGGAATTCGACTAGGACACAGAATGCATAACTGTGGAATAAGGCTAATGGTAGGGATGCACCGATAAGCAAATTGGCCGATTACCGATTACCGATTAATCGGCTAATGATAATCGGCCGATTAATCGGTAGAGCCGATTAATGATTAGAATTATTATTTCTAATACTATAAATTTCACCCTCACTGTTTTTTCCAATTTCTTTTGCAATTCCGATTTTAGAAATGGCAACTTATTTATTCCTGAGAGAAGATTTGTTTTTCTCCATTTTTCTAATTTTTTTCAAAATACATAATTTCAAAATTTTAGCAAATTTCTTTGACCCAATTATCATATTTTTATGAATAAAATTGTATTAAGAGTCTAGACATGAAAATTACTTTTAAAAAATTAGGGGGAAGCTGTGGTGAACACTTTAATTTAGGAGTAATGTTCTCAAATTAATTTTTCAGTTATAAGTTGCTATTTATATCAAGGATTTTATTCTTCGAAACTTAGAGGTGATCTAAAAGCATTAAGAGCTAAGTAGAAAAGTATCGACACATGTAAAATACTGCACCATTGTCAAAATGTTTGCATTTATTCAAAATAGGAATATTAAATTATTAAATCATTTGTATCAACTAAGAGGACTATTATTATTATTATTTTATCATTATTACATTGCTATTTTGTATTTTATTCTTTGATTTTTTTTTTTACTTACTACACTACACTTTCGTACTGCATGTTACTTGTACTTGCTGAAAATTATTTATTTCTTATTTATAAATTTATCTATCGTAGTTTCTTGTTCAAGCATCCTCAAGTTTTTTTTTCTTTTTTTTTAACATCTGACTGATTATAAATGAAATGAGATATTTATGTTTTCGTATTCCAATTGAAAAGTTCAGGAATTTAACAAACGGTTTTCTTTTAATATTCCAATCAGTTTTACGCCTTGTACGAAATATTTATTTTGTTTTCACTTGGTTCATTTTCATACTGTATGGTATTCCAGAAAATTTCATTTATTTACTGTTTATACAACTGTTCATCATAGATTCTGATTGAAAGCATACGTTGAAAAGTAATATTAAAAAAATATTTTTTTTGCCGATTAATCGGCAAGATTTCGCCGATTATTAATAATCGGCAGGGTGGCCGATTATGGCCGATTAATCGGTATTGCCGATTAATCGGTGCATCCCTAGCTAATGGTACATATAAAACAGCCTCTGAAATTATCAAACATAATACGCATTGCTTCAAACATGGTCAGGTTGTAATTTAGTTTATTATTATGTTGTTTTTACAGCATAATACAGCTAATTTTACAGTGATAAACTGTAGAAATTTCAAATTTTACTGTAAGAAACTGTAAAATTGCTAATTTACAGTAATAAACTGTAAAATTGCTAATTTTTAAGGCTCGACTGACGGCCTTTTTTGGCTGATGGGCCGATGACGATTGTTGGCCGATTTTTCAAAGTTGGCCGATGGCCGATTACCGATTATTTTCCTCTTCCAATGGCCGATGGCCGAAGCCAATGGCCGATAGAAAAAAAATCAAACGATTAGAAAAATAAATGCTTATAACAACTTTGAAGGGTCATATAAGAGTATCGTATTCATTTCATTCTACTTTTTTTTCTACGAATATAGAATAACTGTAATCATTAAGATAAAGTTCAGGTTTTGGCCTAAAGTTCTATTTTACTAACACTCGATTTAGTGTTCATTAGATTTCCCCGCACATACTTGTGTCACTCAAATTCTGTATGAGAGAGAGAGAAGTAGTAGGTTAAAAACTCATTCGTACCATTTGTACTGGGTGTAGTCATGCAGATACTTTTTTTAGCTGCAATCTGGTGTTCCAAATGTGCTTTTTACTTTTTCTGTTTTTTTGTTTTTTTTTTTGACTAATCAATTTTATTTTTAATGCAGACTTATATCATAAATTGAAGACAACTGAGTGCTATAATCGCAAAGTGTTTTATGAATAACAAAGAAAAATACAACAAAGATGGCGAAAAAAATAAGATGCTGGATTCGGTATCAGCTGGGCGATATTTGACAAAACTCCTATAAAACTGTCGACTTTTTTAGTTCCATCGACAGGACTATAGAAATTGTAAATTGGATTTTCATTCAATGTATCCTTTTTTTTTCCTAGGAAGTTGTAAGTTCGCCAGTGTCTGATTCACTGCTGCTATCTAAAGTTTCCATGGTGCTGTTTTGGTAATATTAAGCACCAAAACCAAGATAATACCATAGAAAGCAAAGAGCTAACACGTGCGGTCTGAACTTCTTTCAGTACTTACGTTTTGTGAGTGACAAACATTTTGGCAACGTTTGGCGGGCGCCGTGCTGTACGTTGATGATTAGTAAAGATTTAAAATACGAAATATAATATATTTAATACATTAGTGGTACAATAATGTATCAAAAGAAGATTTGAAATATTAGTAGAGATTTAATACATTTTCAGAAATGGTAAAATGCGAGAAGCTTTACTTATAAAACTTTATTAGTTGTCAATAAGGAGATTGCCAATTTGGCGAAAACACTTGATATGGTCACTTGATAAAACGCAAAGTGCACCATTGAAGTTTTTAGGGGCATAAATAATCGTTTATTTCGAAAAGGTAACATCTCTATTTTGATCTCCTCTGTCTCTTTAGAAAATTAAACAGCGCACTGTTATATTTTTGAATGTCATAATCAATGAAAAAATGCCTTTAGTTAAGTACACAATTACTGCAATAATTTACCAAATAACCATTGATTATGACATTCAAAAATATAACAGTGCGCTGTTTAATTTTCTAAAGAGACAGAGGAGATCAAAATAGAGATGTTACCTTTTCGAAATAAACGATTCATATTTTAGGCAGGTTTTTAATCTCTTTTTTTTTTCGAGGGGCGGGGGGATGGGATGTTCCGTAGCATTTGATGAAGGTGTGCCATCGCCTTTGGGGGAGGGGGGATGTGGGCAAGCTTATGCATGCACATAAATACTTGTTAGTTTCTCGTTTCATGGTTAAGAAATATCAGGATAAGTCAATGGGAAAAGGATACATCAAATGGGATGCCCCCAAGAGCAATGGCGGAGCACAAATCCAAATACTACGAAGAACAAAATAAAAGCTAAAATAACTCAAATAAGCTGCCCATAACTGTTAAAAATTACACGGGCAAGTAATGCCATGGCCCTTGCGGATGGGCACTCCTGCTTAAACGAATATGATTTAAAGTGAAAATCGTAACAGCTTCAATAGTCAACTCAAGACTGGATATTTTAGAATTGAGTTACACAATATTAGATTTCAGGAAAAAAAATAGAGAACAATAATCTTATCACATAACAGAGAAACCAGAGGTGGGCCCTCCTCGAAACTTTACAACAAAGATCCATTCTTCTCTTAAAATGAATGTGTTTTCCAAATTCATCTGGCTAGAATCTTTTTAAAATTAAAAAGAAAAAAAAAGCCTTTCATACACATACGCACAAAAAAAAGAAAAGAAATGAAAATTTTTCCGTATCTGCAAGATTCGGAAAATTCCAAAACCCAGAACTGTTTTGGTATCGTTGCTGCCCGATTTAAAGCTACATGGTGAACGTACTTCTAATTGTGAAGTAAAACATAGAGAAGATAGAATTCCCTCTTAAAAAAACTTTTCTTTTTTAAACATTGGTCATGCATCTGCATTTAGAGGTTTTCTAGGCTGATGGGCCAATATTTTTTCCAAGTTAGCATCGGCGGCCGATGCCGATGGAAAAATTTGCAATCATCGGCGCCGATGCATCTGTCGAGTCTTACTAATTTTACAGTAATAAACTGTAAAATTTGCCGTGCATTTTAATTTTAAACTGGAACCTCTGCTGCCAGTATCATACTATTGTTTTTACAGTAGAATACAGCTAAATTTTATGGCAAAAACTGCAAAATTTCTAAGTTTACATTAAGAAGCTCTAAAAATCTAGTTTTAGTTTCTTACTGTGTATTTTACACTTTTAAATATGAATCTCGGCTGCCAGTATTATACTGTAAAAACAACAGATCATTTTTTGCGGTGCAACAGTAATAACCATAATAACTATATTTCTATAAAGGAAGCCGTTTATATAAATCGCGCTTGTTCTAAGCAGTTTGGACCTATAAAAGCAGCTAATGCAAGCTAGATTTAGTTTTGTTTTTGGCGATTCGATTCATTAAAGCGGCTGATTCAATTAATTACTGATTCAGCTAACCAGCGTCCTCTGTACTACTAATAGTAATTAATAATTGCATTACTATTATTGTATCTATCCGTATGCGTGTTCTCTACTATTTTATCAAGTTTCTTCAAATTTTCTTACATTATTTTTAGTTTAACAAAACCGCAACCTTCGAGTGTAAGCATATGATAAAATTTATTCTGAGGACTAGTTTTTCACTTTCTGCAATGTGAATAAAATAAATTTCAGCTAGTTATTCAAAACTGAAAAAAAAAATAATAATATAGCAATATAACTCAAGCATTATAATTTCTCACACTCATGAAATTCAACTTCAAAAGACTCTTTGATAAAATTAGCCTAATAAAACTAAGCTTTAAAGAATATATTTTCTCTAAGCGATATAAATCTTCGAAAGAATTAACAGAATCTCTTTTCAATACAGAATTCAATTATCGTAGAAAATTCGATTAATCCTAGTTACAAATAACATCTTAAATCTTCACCATTCCTCAAACTCTATTTCTTTCTACTTCCCTGCTCCCTGCGAAATTTTGATACTATTGCAGCACCGTGTAATTTCCTTAGAACGAGGATCTAAGCCTCTTTTATTCTCAATTTATTCTATTATATTATATTAGCTTGGTAAAAATGTTTTAAGTTATATCTTTTTATAAAAAAAATGTTGGAAAATTTCTCCTTGAAATTTTAAGCAATAGTTTTCAATTACATTAAAGTTTGGCTAAAGTATGTTGAGGACTTACACAATCTATTAGCAGATATTTGAAATTATAACTAATATAACCACACTTAAAAAGTGGTTGTGGAAAAAACAAATCATTTTCTACTATAACTCAAAAGTAAAGACAACTTTTTTTAACGAATACTAGTACACTGTTAAAAAATAAATGTTGTTTGCACAGTATAATACAGCTAATTTTACAGTAATAAGCTGCAAAAATGCTAACTTTACAGTAATATATTGCAAAATTTCTACTTTTACAATACTAAACTGTAAAATTGCTAACTTTACAGTAATAAACTGCAAAATTGCTAATTTTAGTTTACTGACGTGCATTTTACAGTTTTAAACTGAAACGCCTGCTGCCAATATTATACTGTTATTTTTACAGTATAAGACTGCTAAATTTTACGGCAATAAACTGTAAAATTTCTAACTTTACAGCAAGGAACTGTAAAATTACTAGTTTTACAGTTTATTACAGTGTATTTTACAGTTTTAAATTAGAACCTCGGCTGCCAGTACTGTAAAAACAACAGTTCATTTTTGCAGTGTTTTTCACATGTTTTCGCTTTGAATTAATCTTCTGTCGAGATCTTGAAATTATTTTGGCGGGCCCACCGCATTGAGTTATGGTTTTTTATTTCTGACATCAGTAATAGCTGGGTATTCGCGGGAATGCAAGCAAATAGTCCATTAGGCTTCAATTTTTCACAAAAAACAGCTATGTGCTTCTTGTGTAGAGTTCTAATCAGGGGAAATTTGACTTTTGTTATTTCCAGCAACAATCTCTGCTTGGTGCGAGTTGATGCTCAGCGACATAATTAACCTAGAAGGATACTTTTGCTTATTATTAATTCATTGACTAGCGGAAAAGCAAAGTTATTAGTTCCGTTTCTTAAATCAATATTGGTTGTAAAAGTTAACTTCTCGAAATAATTCACGCAAAGAACTTCAATTCTCGTTTAAAATGAGCATCAAATGTACTCGGGGAAATTTTTTCAATCAAAAATATAATTTTACAACAGTTCTTATTTTTTAAGCGTTATACAGGGTGAGTTCGATCGAATCTGCCATACGAAAAGGGGTGATAGAAGAGCCCAAGTGGAGTATAGAACCACCCATTAGCGGTGTCAATTCGTAACCGTAACCGAGTTATGGTATATTTAAGAAAAATTCACAAAAAAACAAAATTCTGAGAAAAAGACCAATTTCTGAAGTTCCTGTTGGGTCTACGCACAAAATAAGCACATATTTCGAAAGAGTAGAAAAAATCCTTTAAAATGACATCTTTTTCATCAAGATAGTCGCACTTTATAGCGAGTTACAAGCTTTCAAACACTGGAAACACTCAAAAATGAAATTTCATCAAACTTTTCAGTCAAAAATTTCAGAAACAACCGTATGAGCTACAACCGGTCAAATGCACCAAAAACTTTCCCATTTCACTAGCTTTCAGATGATACAACAGAAAATCATATTGGGCTTCAAGTTCAGCAGATATTCTGGCTTTTGTTTGAAACAGTATGAAAATCGTCCTTTGTCAGAATGTGGAAACCAGCAAAGGGTCAGACTTTTATGTTCTAAATTTTCTATTTCATGTAAGTGTACTGGTTTATTAATTCAAGAAAAAGAAAATTTTATAACTAAATGTTAAATTGTAACACTTTATTAAATTAATAATCACAAGAGAAGATAACAACACGTAGAAACAAAGGCAGCATTACTTTACCGCGCTTTTGACAAAAAAAAAAAAAAAAAAATCAAAATTAAATGAGTTACACTAACATCTATGAGTACATTTACATGTAAGCAATCCTCAAAATTTCCCAGAGCTACTGGAATTATCATCCCCCACACCGGATAGATGCCCTTGGCCTTTTAAGAGCGAGAACTACAGTCGCTCTCTATGAAATTTAATTTCATAGAATCCATTCATCCTGTCATTTGGGTCTTATTCCTTGGGCACCTAGATCATCAGACCTGACGCCAGCAAACTTCTTTGTTTGGAGATTCTTGAAACAAGCAGTTTACTGCTCAGATGCAACCAGTTTGCAGGACTTGCGCATTTGGCTTGATGGAGCAGTAGCAAAAGTGAGAAATGAAATTTCATTGAGAACGACGGTAGTTTTTGCTCTTAAAAGGCCAAGGGCATCTATCCGGTGTGGGGGATGATAATCTCAGTAGCTCTGGGAAATGTTGAGGATTGTTTACATGTAAATGTACTCATAGATGTTAGTGTAACTCATTTAATTTTGAATTTTTCTTTGTGAAAAGCGCGTTACAGTAATGCTTCCTTTGTTTCTACGTGTTGTTATCTTCTGTTGTGATTATTAACTTAATAAAGTGTTACAATTTAATATTTAGTTATAAAATTTTCCTTTTCTTGAATAAATAAACCAGTACACTTACATGAAATGGAAAATTTAGAACATAAAAGTCTGACTCTTTGCTGGTTTCCATATTCTGACAAAGGACGATTTTCATACTGTTTCAAACAAAAGCTGGAATATCTGCTGAACTTGAAGCCCAATAGGATTTTCTGTTGTATCATCTGAAAGCTAGTGAAATGGGAAAGTTTTTGGTGCATTTGACCGGTGGTAGCTCATACGGTTGTTTCTGAAATTTTTGGCTGAAAAGTTTGATGAAATTTCATTTTTGAGTGTTTCCAGTGTTTGAAAGCTTGTAACTCACTACAAAGTGCGACTATCCTGATGAAAAAGATGTCATTTTAAAGGATTTTTTCTGCTCTTTCGAAATATGTGCTTATTTTGTGCGTAGACCCAACAGGAACGTCAGAAATTGGTCTTTTTCTCAGAATTTTGTTTTTTTGCGAATTTTCCTTAAATATACCATAACTCGGTTACGGTTACGAATTGACACCGCTAATGGGTGGTTCTATACTCCACTTGGGCTCTTCTATCACCCCTTTTCGTATGGCAGATTCGATCGAACTCACCCTGTATATCTATATTTGTTGGTCATAAAGTTAATAAAAAGGCCCTACTTTATTTTTCATAAAAGGTTTTGAGAGAAAAAGTTTAGTAAGGTCATCTTAGTAAAAGTAACTAAAAAAGGTTAAAGTAAGTTAGCCCCTTGAACCAATTTGATTGCAAATAGTATTTTGTATCCATTACTTATGACTTTTTATCTATAAATCAATCTTAATTTTTATAAAACAAAAACTTTTTGTCCGTCATAACTACTGCTCCACTAATCAGCAATAGTCCCTACAGAAATCGACACCGTAGCATTCATTTCGATATATGTTTATTCAAGCAAAAAAGGTTACCGCAGAGGAAAGTAATGGCAAAATTCCGCGTCTTGTTTCTCATAAATCATTTTGTCACTTAGCCACATCTTCCGCTGCTAAAGAATATCGTTTTTGGTGATTTAGTGATGTAATCAAGCTGCTATCTTTCACGTTCGCTTGGACATAATATGGAGATGAATAGAGTTGCATTCTTCTTCTATGATGCTTTGCTGAAGTGCCAGCAGTAACTCAGTTTTCCATGGTTTTGTTTTACAACAGTGTTTTCCTTAGGTTTAGTTAATTTGTTTCTGGCATTTAATACAGAATAGCTTTTTCTTTTTTTTACATACTAGTATTGTGTTTGCAAAAATTTTTTGAATCCAGTTTTGGTCTAAATTTCCATTTTATTCACCCCCGAATGAACGTTGAGTTGTTTCTCGGAACGACCGCACACATGTATGTACCTGAGAATGTACTGTGCGCTAAAGCGGCCGCCTCGACCTCGTGCAACAAGCTTGCGGCGGGTTGGTGTTCCCTCCTAAACCCAAAGTACACCAAACTCCCTTGGCAAATAAAAAGTACCGTAAAATGGGGTGTATAGGAACAGCGGGGTCAATCGGAACAAAACTTCCCAACCGTACAAAGAAATTCTTCATAAATATACTATTGGGTATTTTTCACCATGAATTTTTTTTTTAGAAAGGTAAGATCATAGGAAGTAGGAAAAAAATACTTTTGTCAATCTGGCAACGCTACTGGCTTCTAAAGAGGGCTGCACGTTGAATGCTAGAAAACATCACATTTTCATAGACTGCAAAACTTCATATGCAAGAACAAACCTTCTTATATTTAAAAACTATGAGTGGTATGTTTCAATTATACATGTATCTGAACAACAGAATACCACATTAGAATTTACATTTTTTATAAATTGTGTCATAAAAGTGAAGAATTCTGAAAAATGCCATGGGAAAAAAATTTGCGGGGTGAATCGGAACACTTAATTCTGTTGTTCCAATTCAAACTTATTTGAAGGAAATTGTTTGAAAAATCAAGATTCTAACCCCAATTCTTCTAATCAAGACAGGGACAAGGATTTATTACTGTTTATCCCTTCTCGTGAACAACTAGATCTTAGAATGACAAAAGTTACAGATTTCAAAAGATTTTTTCTCCAGGAGACCTTTTTTTACTTAAATTAAAAGGGAGAAAGTCACATAGACTTTATGTAGTAAACGTCCAGCACACAGACAGTGATGAATAAGCGAAAAAATCTTTCAGGACAATCCCCGAAACCCAGAAATTTCAAAAAACTAAAGAAAAGGCAGAGTTCATCCCAGGAGATGTTATGAAAAAACTTAAGCCAAGTCACAATTGCTAATTTTAAGGACAAATACATATTTGTGGACGACATGAGTGACTTCCATTCATGTTAAATCTTTGCATTTCAATTCAAAAGCTTTTCTTAAAATTACTTTTCATTTTTCATAAGTTCAAAATTATTTTGAATTTTCACAAATTATAAACGTTTACTGGTACTGAAATTATACATTTATTTGACAGTAATTATCTGTTCTTATTCTCCCCCATCAATATTACTCATGTTTGTGAGACCTATTACAGATTAAATTGAAAAAAATAAAAATTTTAACAAGTGTTCCGATTGACCCCTATCAGCGGGGTGATTCGGAACACCCATAATTTGCTATATATTTTAATAATAATTGCTCAAAATCTTTTGTCTTTGCTTGGAATATCAAAAGTAAAGCAAGACCGAAGTTTTTACCCAAAAAATCAAATTAAAAAAAAATCTTTTAACTGCTTTTTTTACAATCAAAGCTGAAAAGTGTTCCGATTAACCCCATTTTACGGTACACAGTCTTCAGCTGTGTTCTATGGGTTTTCAGCGTAGCGCACATCCACAAACGTCCCATTCCCAACAATGTACTTCGAGGGCTTCACACTACGGCGTTTTTGTAAACCGATCCGTTCAATCTTAGAACTTTCAATCGAGCTTTTTTTAAGATCAAATTTTTCCCTCGTACCGAGTATCAAAAAACGACCATTCGAATTACTTGCTCTCTGTGCTTAATATTTCCTCTTCTGGAGCTTTACAAGACAGTAGTGTGGTATTGTGGATGATTTATGTTTAGTTGATTGTTATACGACCGACTTATTACAGCTAGTAACCTTTTGTCCGATATGTGGAATGGCACCACGTCTATAAGTATGGGTTTTCGCTAAACAACTTTTTTTAATATTTTACATTGCATCTTTCCTTTTAAATTAAATTACTAAAGAAAATGCGGACAAAACTAAATGAATTATAAAATGATGAGGCTGTGGTTGAAGATATTTTAAATAATTATTATTCCTTCCAATAGTGCACAAAGTCTTCTACTTTTAACATATGCATATTTTCTGAAAGAAATATATGCTAAACTTCTGATTTTAAAATTAGATTAAGTACACTGTCAAAAAACTTGAAACTTAATTTTAAGCAAGCTCTTTTCAAATCTAGCTTCATTTTAATTTAAATATCTTGCTCAAGTACTTTTTTATTAAATGCAAAGTTCAATTTTTAGCGACTGCGTTTATTCGATGCGAATACTTTTCCCGAGATATAAACGCTCGTACAGGGACATGAATTTCTAATTTAATTCATGGCAGAAAATTTTTTTTCAATTAGCCAATCATTAAACATATTGAATTATGTCTCTTTTAATTGAAACTTGGTGTGTTATTACTTTCCAAGTGAAGTTAAGTTCTCTAATTAAAGTCAAAAATATAATCTATTGTTAGTAAAGAAATTTAAATTCTGGAGCAGTTTCAATTTGGCGCATGAAAGTTGAATTAATTATAAGTAGAATTATAATTATTAATATCTTTACTTTTCTACATGTGTCATGCCTTAAGTAAAAGCAAAATTGCTTAACTTTCTTTGTTTTATTTTTCGTTTCATGTAAAAGCCACTGAACACTAATTTTTGGAAGCTTTCGTAAAAAGGTATACTAAAAGTGAAAGCTATTTCCCCCTGAAACAGAGAATATGTTTAAACAAGAAGTTCTGTCAAGGACTAAACGAGCCTACTTTCACGTACATCGACATCAGCATTGTAACATCTGATCAATATTCTCTTGAATATCTCAAACTGAAAATTATGTCAAACATACCTTTATAGCACTTAAAGGTTAAAGCTGATTTCTAAAAGCAAAATATACCCCTCTCATCAGATGAAATGGACACGTAAAAAGTAAATAAACGAGTAAATTAAGTTTTGTCGCACCTTTTAAAGAATGTAACAGTTTTAGTTCTTCCGTAGAAAAATTCCACAATAGTTTTCAAAAGAAAAAAAATTAAGAAATAAAATAAACGTACAAAGAACATCAAAACACATTTTATCAACGAAAGAAAAAAAACAACCTCGTTCGTTAATAAAATGTCCCGAATTTTATTTTTAAGCCGTTGCCAGTTGTTAAATATAAATAAAGAGTAAAATGCTCTCGTGAAAGAAAAATTTTTGTAAACAAAAAAAAAAAATCGTGTGCCAAAAAAAAAAAAAACAATAATAATAATAATAAATTAAACAAAACAAATAAATAAATAAACAAAAAACCGTCTGCCCAGTCAGTCATATTTTTCTGAGCCTGCATTTCCGCCGTGTTTGCGGAGTCAGAGTCGGAATCAGAGTCCTCACAGAAGATTATTCAGAAAAGTACTTTACAATACATTATTTATCAAAACCATTTTTTTACAAAGTTAGGTTGAAGGAAATCTGCCTTTAAGTTCAGAATCAACATTCAATTTAAATTTCCCAGTAGGCGCTCATGTTAAAAAAATTTCTGAAAGGTTCATCATTGAACGAAAAACGGTTCAAATTGAAAAGTAAAATATGGGAATGAGTCTCTCCGAAATCTTTCGAACAAAAAAGAAGTTTATTCAATTCGGTCGGTTCACTTAAAAGTTATTAGGTGGGGAAAGGTTGTTTGAACGGTTCAATGCTGAACGAAAAAATGTTCAAATTGAAAATTTAAATACGGTAATCAAGTATCCTTGCCGAGATCTTTCGAACAAAAAAAAGTTTGTTTAAATCGGATTGTTCACTCAAAAGTTATTAGAGGTGAGAGCTTGTTTGAACGGTTCAATGTTGAACGAAAAATTGTTCAAATCGGAAATTTAACAAGAAGTTCTATCAAGAACTAAACGAGCCTACTTTCCCGTACATCGACATCGGCATTGTAGCATCTGATCAATATTCTCTTGATTATCTGAAACTAAAAATTATGTCAAACATATCTTTATAGCACTTAAAGCTGATTTCTGAAAGCAAAATATACTCCTCTCATCAGATAAAATAGACACGTAAAAAGTAAATAAACGAGTCAATAAAGTTTTGTCGCACCTTTTAAAGAATGTAACTGTTATAGTTCTTCCGTAGAAAAATTCCACAATCGTTTTCAAAAGAAAAAAAAATAAATAAATAAAATAAAAGTACAAAGAACTTCAAAACACATTTTATCAAAGAAAGAAAAAAAACTTATTCGTTAATAAAATGTCTTGAATTTCATTTTTAATCCGTTGCCAGCTGTTAAATATAAATAAGGAATAAAATGCTCTCGTGAATGAAAAATTTTTGTTAACAAAAAAAAAAAAAATCGTCTGATCAAAAAAAATAATAATAATAAATTAAACAAACAAATAAATAAATAAACAAAAAATCGTCTGCCCAGTCAGTCATTTTTTCTGAGCCTGCATTTCCGCCATGTTTGCCGCCGGAGTCGGAGTCGGAATCAGAGTCCTCACAGAAGATTATTCAGAAAAGTACTTTACAATACATTATTTATCAAAACCATTTTCTTACAAAGTTAGTTTGAAGGAAATCCGCCTTAAAGTTCAGAATCAACATTCAATTTAAATTTCTCCGTAGGCGCTCATGTTAAATTTTTTTCTGAACGGTTCATCATTGAACGAAAAATGGTTCAAATTGAAAAGTGAAATATAGGAATGAGCCTCTCCGAGATCTTTCGAACAAAAAAAAGTTTATTCAATTCGGACGGTTCACTTAAAAGTTATTATGTGGGGAAAGGTTGTTTGAACGGTTCAATGTTGAACAAAAAAAATGTTCAAATTGAAAATTTAAATACGGTAATGAAGCATCCTTGCCGAGACCTTTTGAACAAAAAAAAGTTTGTTTAAATCGGACTGTTCATTCAAAAGTTATTAGGTGTGAGAGCTTGTTTGAACGGTTCAATGTTGAACGAAAAATTGTTCAAATCGGAAATTTAACAAGAAGTTCTGTCAAGAACTAAACGAGTCTACTTTCCCGTACATCGACATCGGCATTCTAGCATCTGATCATTATTCTCTTGATTATCTAAGACTAAAAATTATGTCAAACATACCTTTTTAGCACTTGAAGCTGATTTCTAAAAGCAAAATATACCCCTCTCATCAGATGAAATAGACACATAAAAAGTAAATAAATGAATAAATAAAGTTTTGTCGCACCTTTTAAAGAATGTAACTGTTACAGTTCTTCCGTAGAAAAATTCTTCAATTGTTTTCAAAAAAAAATTAAAAGTACAAAGTACATCAAAACACATTTTATCGAAGAAAGAAAAAAAAAAAAGAAAAAAAAAAAACTCGTCCGTTGATAAAATGTCTCGAATTTCACTTTTAATCCGTTGCCAGTTGTTAAATATAAATAAAGAATAAAATGCCCTCGTGAATGAAACATTTTTTTACAAAAAAAATCGTCTGCCAAAAATAATAATAATAATAATAATAAATTCAATAAAACAAAAGAATAAATAAACAAAAAATCGTCTGCACAGTCAGTCATTTTTTTTCGGACTGTTTACTCAAAAGTTATTAGGGGTGACAGCTTGCTTGAGCGGTTCAATGTTGAACGAAAAATTGTTCAAATCGGAAATGTAAATACGGGAATGAAGTATCATTGAAAAGTTCTTTCCAACAAAAAAAAGTTTGTTCAAATCGGACTGTTCATTAAAAAGTTAGTATCGCGGGACCGGTTGTTTGAACGGCTCAAATTTGAACCAAAAATTGTTCAAATCAAAAGGCGAAATATGGGAATGAGCTGTACTCGCCGAGATCTTTCCAACAAAAAAAAGTTTGTCCAAATCGGACTGTTCATTCAAAAGTTATTAGGGGGGGACAGACCGACCGACCGACCGACCGACACACAAATTCCCCATCTCAATACCCTACTTTCAAATTTTTAATTTTTCGATATTCATCTTACCTTTTTATTTTTTTCACTTGGCGATATTTTTTTTTGACTTGGCGATATTTTTTAACTTGGCGATATTTTTTGGACTCGGCGATATTTTTTAGATGCATTAAGCTACTTTTAATACTTTTTTCGTCTTTCTTTTATTTTTAACGGGAAAGTAGGCTAAAAACGGGGATGAAGTATCCTTGCCGAGATCTTTCGAACAAAAAAAAGTTTGTTTAAATCGGACGGTTCACTCAAAAGTTATTAGGGGTGAGAGCTTGTTTGAACGGTTCAATGTTGAACGAAAAATTGTTCAAATCGAAAATGTAGATACGGGAATGAAGTACCCTTGAAAAGATCTTTCGAACAAAAAAACGTTTGTTCAAATCGGACTGTTCATTCAAAAGTTAGCATCGCGGGACAGGTTGTTTGAACGGTTCAAAGTTGAACCAAAAATTGTTCAAATCGAAAAATCAAATATGGGAATGAGCTGTACTCGCCGAGATCTTTCCAACAAAAAAAAGTTTGTCCAAATCGGAATGTTCATTCAAAAGTTATTAGGGGGGGACAGACAGACCGACCGACAGACACACAAATTTCCCTTCTCAATACCCTACTTTCAAATTTTTAATTTTTCGATATTTATTTCATTTTTTTTGTTTCTTTTTGACTTTTTTTTTACTTGGCGATATTTTTTTTACTTGGCGATATTTTTTTGTACTTGGCGATATTTTTTGGATTTGGCGACATTTTTTAGATGCATTAAGCCAATTTTAATGCTTTTTTCGTCTCTTTTATTTTTAACGGGAAAGTAGGCTAAAAAAGGGAATGAAGTATTCTTGACAAGATCTTTTGAAAAAAAAAAAGTTTATTCAATTCGGACGGTTCGCTTAAAAGTTACTAGGTGGGGAAAGGTTGCTTGAACGGTTCAATGTTGAACCAAAAATCTTCACATTTAAAATTTAAATACGGTAATAAAGTATCCTTGCTGAGATGCTTCGAACAAAAAAAAAAACTTTGTTTAAATCGGACTGTTCACTCAAAAGTTATTAGGGGTGACAGCTTGTTTGAACGGTTCAATGTTAAACGAAAAATTGTTCAAATCGAAAATGTAGATACGGGAATGAAGTATCCTTGAAAAGATCTTTCGAACAAAAAAAAGTTTGTTCAATTCGGATGGTTCACTTAAAAGTTATTAGGTGGGGAAAGGTTGCTTGAACGGTTTAATGTTGAACCAAAAATGTTCAAATTTAAAATTTAAATACGGTAATAAAGTATCCTTGCTGAGATGTTTCGAACAAAAAAAAGTTTGTTTAAATCGGACTGTTCACTCAAAAGTTATTAAGGGTGACAGCTTGTTTGAACGGTTCAATGTTGAACGAAAAATTGTTCAAATCGAAAATGTAGATACGGGAATGAAGTATCCTTGAAAAGATCTTTCGAACAAAAAAAAGTTTGTTTAAATCGGGCTGTTAACTAAAAAGTTAGTATCGCCGGACAGGTTGTTTGAACTTCTCGAAGTTGAACCAAAAATTGTTCAAATCGAAAAATCAAATATGGGAATGAGCTGTACTCGGCGAGATCTTTCCAACAAAAAAAAATCGTTCAAATCGGAATGTTCATTCAAACACCGACAGACCGACCGACCGACACACAAATTCCCCATCTCAATACCCTAAATTTTTTGATATTTATTTCATTTTTTTTTTTGTTTCTTTTTGACTTTGTTTTGGACTTGGAGATATTTTTTGAACTTGGCGATATTTTTTGGACTTGGCGATATTTTTTAGATGCATTGGGCCACTTTTAAGGCTTTTTTCGTCTCTTTTATTTTTTACGGGAAAGTAGGCTAAAAAGGAAACAAGAAACTACTTCATAAAAAACAAGGACCAGCAAATTAAAAGAAATAAAGATTAAAATGGTTTTTATTAAGAAATGTTGCCACATGTTTTGGAATTGCTGATTTAACGATTGTTTAGTGTTCATACTGAAAACAACGTCGTCAGTAGAATTCTTCAAAAAGCACATCCTTTCTAGAAAATCATCTCCAGAGAAAAATCTACAAGAAGTTCTAAAGTAGGCTAAAAATGCATAAGATGAAATATAATACTTAACATAGAGAATGAAGTTAATTATATTTCAACAGCTGTCATTATTTTTCATGGTTTCTGAAAATAATATTCTTTTTTGATAAACTAATTTTCTGAAGATATTCAACATAGCAAGAGTTAAATCGTTTTTCTTATTTAACCATAACTAATTAGTTGGCATCTTTAAGGATAAAAAAATGCGCGAACTGATCAAACTTGAATAATACAAAACGCATAATGCCAAACTTTTCACGCTTTATTTTATTTTATTTTTTGGTTTAAACAGGGTTTAACTACAATTTTGAAATGTAATTCGTGTTTACTGTAACAGAAACGCTGACTTTTTTTCTTCAGGTAAATAAATGCCTTTACTGTAAACTCAAGATGAAAGTCTTTCTCCCATTACTTAGGAGACTGCATTAGCAGCTATTGAGCTTCGCGGCTTTTTAGCTCGATGAAGCATATTCTAATTTCCTTTTTCGATGCAAATTGAATTGAAATTACTTTGTACAAATGAGATGTGAGATAAAAAGAAAGCGACGAAAAAAAAAAAAAAAATCTGCCTTTGAATAATAACACAGAAATTTCAATTTAATTTTCTGTTTGTGTAAATGATTTTGCCGACTTAAGTGTTTTAAGACTATAAATAAAATAAAAATATATACAATATAAAGGAAAACGGTCGTTTTTTCTCTTTTTTTTTTTGTATTAATTACTTTTCCTCTTACACTCGATTTAAATAGTCTACTTTCTTACTGCATTACTGTGATTTTTCCAGTGTAAACTTACAGTTTAAAGAAGTAAAAGGTGAAAAGAGGGTATAACGTCTGCACTTTAAGAAGTGTTTGTTCTTTAATTTTTTATTTTTAGAGTGGTGCATCTTCGTTTTGTTTAAACTAGGAATAAGCGCACACGCACACACATATCTATATAAATACATACTTTCATGTGTTTATATATTCACTTTAATCAGTTCTATTTCTTCTCCATAATCTCTTTGACGCTAATTATTAGATCGTGCTGACAATTTTTATTTATCTAATTTAAAAATAATTTTTATTAAAATTCCTTGTATCTTTTTTCCTGGTTAATTCAGCAACTTATATTTTCTTAAGCCGTAGGAAGAAAACCTTCTAAAGAGGTTTTTTTCTGCCTTTTCCGATGAAACCAATGTTAAGTCGATACAATTATTATTTCGAATAAAAAGAGATACTCATTTTCTGATCCTCTTAAATTTAAATTCGAATGGACAGGAAATTTTTAGTTTTTTTTTTTTTGACCCCTCCTTTCTAACGACCCTTTCCGGGTGCAGAAGTACCTCCCTGCCGACTTTGATCGAGATCACCGTAAACTGAATTTGTATAGTGATATCACATACACACATACTCTTTTTTTTTGTTTTATTTATATGGACTATCTGTACTCGATTAAAGAGAAAATTTAGAGATTTTTTCACTAATGAAGTTTTCGTAAAAGGAATATATGAATATACTTATACATGGTGTCATCAAGTCTTATTTAGGGTTGAATTTTACTTGCTTGCAAAAAAATTTCCTCCTGTTTGTTTCTATGGCCAATCGTCTTGTGCACCAACTGCCTCTTAGGCAGGAATTCAAGTGAAACAGGCGATCGCAAATTACAATCCCTACTGGAAATGAATTACATTAGAACGTTTCGTGATAAAAACATCGTGACGTCTGCGTGACGTTTGCCTATGAAAAACGAGCTAGATAAAACGTCACAGCCTACTTAGCGAATAAGAGGAGATCGCTGACTGCTTGTGAGCTCTTATTGGCTCCACCCGTAGTGACGTCAGTGCCAAGTTAAGTTGATGAAGATGTAATTCACTTCCAGTAGCGATTGCAATTCGAAGCGATTGCAATGGTGTTTCACTTGAATTCCTGCCTTAGTCTGCTGCGTCCACTAACAGGCCGCCTCTGGTAACTGTTTGACATATTTGAAACCCCTTATATTCCCTGGAAGTTCTTGCCGATCGCTGAAGCTAAGCCTTTAATTTAATTATTATTGCGCTTTGCTTGTAGATGTGCGGCAACGATTCAAAAAGCTTTGTTTAGAATTCCATATTGAGCCTTAATTTCGCGGCATTGTTCAGCGCTGTATTCATATCTTTTTGTATAATCTACTAGTGGAGATGCCTGGCGCCGCGCGGGTTAAAATGCAACAAGCAAAATCCAAGAAGGTATTTTTTTGTAACAGCAATGAAATAGGTGAGCCTTGAATTGATAATTCATTGTTAATCATAATCATTGTTGGAAAATATACTCACATTCAAATGTGTTTAATTTTATCCATTTGCGTGCTTAATGCTTTAAGGCTTATCTCTATTTCTCTACCTATTCAAAATGGAAAGAAAATGCCCATTTTGAGACAAAAAATTTGAATTTTGAGTTTTTTGGATTTTTTTTAAATTTCAAAACCCCGCCTATGTGCATCGATTCTAGTGCATCGAGGAACCCCTGTACCAAGTTTGATAAAAATCCGACGAAAACTGTGGATTTGTATAAGGAACAAACAAACATCCCAAGCAGCACAATCTCATCGGCCGATGATCGGCCGTTCATCGAAACCCGATGAATCGGATTCCAATGAGTTCTCATCGGGAATTGCTCCAATATGTCTCATCGGCCAAACAGAATCCGAGCAGCAAAATCCGATGCGTTTTGCTCGAAATACGATGAGAGTTGGAGCAATATACGAGCAGTGTAACTCCGTGGCGACGAATTTTGGATCAAAATACGATGAGAGTTGGATCAATATACGAGCAGTATAGTTCCGTGGCGATAAATTTTGGATCAAAATACGATGAGAGTTGGATCAATATACGAGCAGTTTAGTTCCGTGGCGATGAATTTTGGATCATTTTCTTTTTTTTTTTTCTTTCAAATGGGGCTGCAGTAGGCACAACCTTTTGCAGACATAGTGCGATCCCCCAACTCTAGGATCGAGCCCGGGTTATAGGCGCGGTAAGCCAACGCTCTACCACCACGCCACCAAGTCTACGATTAATGAGACCAACACTGCATATTTCATAAAAATTTGAGATTGGAAAAATTTTCATCAGAAAATTTGATCATTACGACCTCTATTCGATGAAATCTGTAGCTTGGCATTTAGCATTTAGCACCCCAGAGACCCCCGTACCTTCCAATTTTCTGTAGCTTGGCATATTTTCATTGGGAAATTTGATCGGAAGTATATAGTTTTCCGATGAAACATAGCTCGGCTAATTTTCATCGGGAAATTTGATCGGACGGATATAGTTTTCCAATGAAATATAGCTCGGCTAATTTTCGTCGGGAAACTTGATCGGAAGGATATCGTTTTCCGTTGAAATATAGCTCGGCTAATTTTCATCGGGAAACTTGATCGGAATTTAAGAAACACAAAATAGCTCGCCATGCTCAACCATTTCCTTAGAAATTTATTTGATATCTGCCAACATTTTTACTATTGTGCATAATATGCGATACGTTTATATATATAAAAAAAACCGTTTATTTTAAATTGCTTGCTAAAGCATAACAAAAAAAAAAAAAAAAAAGAAAAGGAAAAAAATATTTATTTAGATACTTTTGAGACCAAGAGAAAGTTAATTGACTTCATCCAATATGAATACTGCATTCATCTCATTAAAAACAGGCTCTTAGACAATTCTTTTACAGCTACGTAAGGCGATAACATTTCATTCATAAAACCATTGACTTACAAAAATAGCTGCCAAGGTAACTACGGTTATTCCATTCATCCCTTCCGAAAGAAATTTTTACACTTGACCACTCATAACAGTATGGCTCCGTGGAGCTATTTTACGTCACTAAATGCGTCACTATCCTTAAATAGGAAGCTTGATATCAGCAGCGTAATGTTACTTTTATACGACGGTCTTTTATGACAAAAAAAAATTTAATATCACCTCTTAGTGATGCTTCTCATACTTTATTTAAAGTGTATGTTGGCGATATCCAAAAAAGACCGCACATAAGTTGTTTATCCTTTTAATAATGGAATCTATTTTGGAAGCAACTACATTATAGTGATATTTTAGGGGTTCTTTGTAACTCTGGATGATAATGTTCAATGAAAATTTTTTTGAGTGAAGTTTTTATAATATGGAAAGGTTGTATGGTTGATGGAGTAGAGAGGATGTTTCTGCATACAAAATATTTTTCAAACATGTAAAAATAAAAATATTTCCTTTATAAAGTGTAAAAATGAAATCATATTAATACCGTTAAAATCTGTACTTTCTCGCTTGTTCTCGCATTATGGAAGAGGACAGTATTAAAATTGCAGCTTCTATAAATCACGGATAAGTATGCGTAGGTAAGGGGCCTACATAAGAGAAAATAAATTACATAAAAAAATCAAAATAGGAGAAAATATGCTGTCTTGAAATCTTAGAAAAACATATTTTATTTCAGGTATTAGAAGATAAAGGTGATAAAATATACCATTTTTTAAATGTGGTTTGTTTCTCTTGAAACGTAAACAAATAAGATGATGTAGTAATTCATTATTCGTTCTGTCTGCTGGATCCTTAATAGCCTTTTAGGAACAATTAGTTTGACCAAAATATGTTTTGTGCCCTGGAGTTTCACCGGAATAACTTTTTTTTTTTGATTTGAAGTGTGTAAGTGATTAATAAAATGAAAATAATTCTGATGATAACTATCATACCGCTCTAAGTTCACCCACAATTCTTGATGCTTTTTTCTTGTTGTTTATATGTTTTTTTTTCTTTTTAACAGTTGAAGTCTAAGCAACAAGTTTTAATCTGCTGAAGTTTGGATTGCCTTTTTGTTGCAACAAAACTTGTAATAACAGGTGTGTTCTACATTTCCAACCAACCCTTTCAAGTAAAACCAAAATATTTTCCTATTTCAACTAATTAATTCTGCTATTTTAACCGCACGCTCATACCCCCTGCAAAAAGTAACTAACATAAATTGTAATATTTCATTCAACAGCAAATAATCTACTTAATAATGTAAATTCTGTCATGCGTAAATAATATTCAATTCTGAATCATCAAAGTTTTGGAGAACGTTAACTTCGTTTTCGCCAATTACTTCCACGGATTCAATAAACGAGCGGAATAATTGCCGTTACTTGAAGACAATTTTATTGCCGTATCAAGTCGATGAAGTCGTAAAAGATTTCATTTAGGAATTGGATTGGATAACTGAATGAGGATTCGTTTGCGGTTCATCAGACAAAGATGTGTTATTTAAAGTCTGTCCGATCAAAGTGCCTCATCAAAGTAAGATTAATGAAATCAGTATTGGACTTTTTATAAAGTTGTAAATAATTTTCATAACTAGCCAAATATATTAAATGCTAAACTCAATAATAGGAAACTTACAACGTGTTTATTGTTATTATTGTTATTGTTATTATTATTTTGTTGTTATAGTTCTTGTTATTGTTGCTGTATTGTGTGTTGCCCTTTTTTCTAGATTTGGCCCATGTTTATTTCATTTCTTTAAAGGAGCTTATGCAAATGATATAATGTGAAAAGTTCACCTTTTATTAGTATTGTTGTTGTTGCTGTTCTAGTTCTTTGGTTTAACGTTGTTTTGTTGCAGTTGCCTTTTTTTCTTCAGATTTGTCTGCTGTTTGTTTTATTTCTTAAACGGAGCAGTACATGTATCATCGTTACTAAAAAAATTGAATGTTACTTTCTCTGATGAAAATTATTAAAATTAGGAATATCTGAATGGATTATAATTCTATTAGCCGGACTTAAGAAGAGATCCGATAAGCATATGATGTGCTGCATTTACCATTAAAACCTGGCTTATTTGGGATACTGTTTCCGAAAAGTCTCAAGCACAATTCCTTGTTTTTTTGATGCATCCCGATTAAGTTATTCATCTTTTATGCTGTCACATTCTGTTTTTGTTCCAAGTTGAAGTTTTGTAGGATTAAGGGGCGAATCGTCAGTTCGAGCCGTTTTTTCAATTCCTTCATCCTTAAGAAATGCAATTTTTCTTGGCCTGTTTGATCGATACGCGTGTCTGAATTTGTTCTCCACGTAGGAAAAAACCATGTACTACCGTACTAGTGTGGATTTAAAAGACGAAAAATTAGCAAAGCGGGTTCATTTTCAAATTTCGGCTTCCAAACTTTCTCATCATCTTTAAGCTAAAACTACAGAGATTTTGGGATACTGATTATTCATTCAGCAATCTCTGCACTTTATATTTGAAGAAAAAAGTCCCGCCTTTCCTCTACCAATCACATTTCAAGAGACATTTGCATCAAATCTGAGTTGTCTCTTAACTTTTGAGACAGCAAAAAAACTGTTTTTTGTTATTTCCTATTTTCCTTTCGGTTATATTTTTAAAAACTCCAGAGACGTATTTAGGACTACATTGTCTACCTGAAGTAGAAATTTGAAAGCATTTCGCTGAATAGCTTTCTTTTTATTCATATATTTGCATTTTGTCTAAACTTTTGCATTGCACTGTGTGTACAATTGCTCTTTTCTAAACAAACAAATATCTGTGTCTTTAAGAATATCACGTTAAAGCTCATAAAAATATACGAAATAACGAATAGAAATGTACACGTAACATTTCACCTTCCAAAATAGTTTAAAAAAAAACACTTTTTCCCAGTATTGTGTTCACTAAGTTTCTACTTGGAGAAAAATAATTTCTCGCCAACAATTGAGCAATTTTTAACTTTATCGTAAAATTGTTCTTTACTTAATAATCATTGAAGTCTTAACTATTCCCTTTCAAAATTTGAACTTTTCGAAACATTTCCACACGGCAGAACGTCAAAACAATTTTAATCAGAGCTACAAATGAGTTAATTTGCAATATGGATTATGATATATACTTATCCAACAAAGGGAAATGGCGGAAGATATATGCTTGCGATTATTGAACCAAATGATAGTATCTCTGAGCGAGTTAGAATTGGAAAAGCCATGCGTCTTGGGTGCAACCAACCAGATGGTTTGACGGGGTTCCATCGATCAAGATGAAATCATTACTCAGGTGACTGCCTGGGGACGAGTTCCATTTTCGTAGAACGGATATAGAGGTAAGGAAGAAAGTTCCGAAATCTCCGTGTTTTTTGGAATAAAGGATATTGGAAGTGCATTTTGCACTTTGATTCTTTCTATAAGAGAAAGTGCAGAGCTGTCAATAGAAAGAATTATTTTATTTAGTTTAATTGTCGTTTATTTTTTGTGAAGAATAAACTTTATTTTTGTTCTTCTACTTCGCCATGCCTAACTTCAAAACTAGAAGTTGAATTTTTAATCATGAGAAAAATAATTAGAGGGTGGCCACCTTGTTTAGTGGTCAGAGAAATCTTACTCGGTCCCGGTGTCGAATCTCGGCTTGAGCATGGATGTACTTTTTCTCTGCTCTTTGTCCTTTCTCTGTGTGAATGTGCTGTGAATGGCTGCCTACCATATAAACGGGTGCATATGGCATGCGTGTACTGCGGAAGTCGGACTTCAGACCAAATTACGGTGCAGTTAGAAAAGTGAAGTAGCACATACTAAATTGCCAGCCTGGCTGGCACAACACAACAACAGTAACATCAAATGACTTTGAGAATCTCGAGACATGTTACATTTTTGAGAAAGACGACATTAAAGCGCAAAGTTACTTGTTTTGCTTCAGACCATTTTGTCTAGTGGTTAAAGAAGCCTGACCGCAGAAGTGGATTTCCCAGTTTCGAATCCCTGCTCGGGCATGGATGTACTTTCTCTGTCTCCTGTCCTTGTCCTTTGTTTTTGTCTGAATGTGTTGCTGTGAATGGTTTCCTAGATTATAAACTCATCTTTATGGCATGTGTGTCCGAGTTAAATCATATTTTGACGTTAATGGTGCTCTATTAAAAACGGAAACCTTTCTGCCTTAAATCCGGTAGCGTTGTCTACTTGGGCTTAAATAACTAAGTGATTAAGACCAGTCAAATAACCAATTTATTTTGTTTTGAAAAAAAAAAGCCATTGTTATTAAACTAGCTTTTTGCGTTTTGACTATAACTTATTTCTACATAGCATTTACGATAGATAAGTATATTTAGTGAGAATATTTCTCTTATTATTTCAAGTTCATTTGATTATGTTATAAACTCAACATTCAATTTTTCAAGTTTTACTAAGAAACATAGAAACATTTCGGCACATAATTTAGCTAGTGCGGTTCGAGTAATGATCTCGTGTTATTGATTATGCTGGAAGCTTCTGTACTAAAATATTTTTCACGGTAATTGTTATCACTTACCGCACAGTGTAACACATTGGTTTAGCTGCGTTTTGCTGTGAGATTTTTGAGAATTCTGTATCAATACCATTTCTAAGATATATGGGGAGGAATGGGGACCCTAAAAAGATCTAGTGGATCAACTAACAAAAAATCTCAGTTCATTGGTTTTTTTTATGCTTAAAGGGGTTACAGTACCTTTCTAACAAATTTCTTTAATTTAAGTGAAAAAGTTAATTCTTTAAAATATTTGTTTCTGCACTTGTTTAACAATCAATAATTTATTTTCAAACATTAAAAATTTTGAAAACTTTTTTTGAGAATTTGAAAAATGTAAGAAAATTTCAATTTTTTAAAAACCCTCAGGATTTTTTGTTTCTGCACTAATTTCAAAAGTTCTTTTTGCGAAATGATCACAAGAATTACCTTAACTAATCTGTGCATTCATTTTCTTATATTTTGATTAGAAAATATTTTGTGACCTTTTATGTAAAAAATTCTTAGAAAATTTTGTTCTTCGAGGTTTAACAAACTCTAAAAATTTTTGTAATTTATAAAACGCTTATTCAATGCACAGTTTTGTTAAATATAGTATCCTGAGTGCAAAAAATATTGCTTTAAAGTTATATCTTTAATAGAAAAATTCCTTAGCATTTCCAGTAACATAGAAACACTAAAAACTGATCACCGAGAAAAAGCACTTTAAAGTTCGGCTTTTCCATTAGAACACATAGCATGCATGCCCTAAAGTCACTCATAACTTTTAAAATAATTTAGCTAGAACAATGCTATTTTTTTCTGAGTGTTTTAAATAACTTTTACTTTTGAAAAAAGCAATAAAAATTTTTTTTTTGGTCTTTTGGTCATTTATGAGGTACTGTAACCCCTTAAACCTGAATTACATACGCTCTAACAAAATTCAAGCAAAATTCCTCATTCTCAATAACTTAGACCTTTCGAATGGCATGGACATTAAAAGCTTACATGTTCTTTTTGCCCTCTGAACTCAGAGATCTACATGAATCATGTGTAAGGCACAGTATTATTTGTATAATAAAACTTTCGCTCCCTCCCCCAACAACCAAACAAGGAGAAGGTTTTTCTGTCTATGCATAACATAACAATTTACAGAAAATAGCCACTGTGTACAGGGTGTCCATTCCTATCGTGGCCCAATAGCTAATTTCTAAACCGTTAGAGGTAAACATATAGTTTATTTAGGAAAAAATCTCTAAATTACGAAAGGAATTTTGGGTCTATAAAATGTTTTTCAAAAAATTAAATTTTGAAGGAGTTACGAAATTTAAATTGTTATACAGCCCCCCAGTCCTATTAATCATATTTAGTAAAACATTCTTGACACTGTAACGTTTAAAACAAAAAAATCCCTCTTCTACCACAAAAATTGACCGAGTTATGACGTTTTGAAAAATCAAGATTTTGCATTATTTCATGACGTCATCTAGAGATCGCTTAAGGGACCATGTGCGAAATCCTTCAAAATCTTGATTTTTCAAAACGTCATAACTCGGTCAATTTTTGTAGTAGAAGAGTGATTTTTTTTTGTTTTAAACGTTACAGTGTCAAGAATGTTTTACTAAATATGATTGATAGGACTGGGGAGCTGTATAAAAATTTAAATTTTGTAACTCTTTCAAAATTTGATTTTTTGGAAAAACATTTTGTAGCCCAAATTCCTTTCATAATTTAGAGATTTTTCCCTGAATAAACTATATGCTTATCTCTACCGGTTTAGAAATCAGCTATTGGGCCACGGTAGGAGTGGACACCCTGTATGTATAATTCTTGCATAATATTCATTCTCTAACGCATGTAAAACACGTTAAATATGTTCGTGGTCACAAAGTTCTACAAGTTGCTATTTCAAAACAATACCTCATTGTTTGCTGGACTAGGGATAGCTTGGTTCCTGGTCTGAATAAAAAAAGAGCACTCTTCCCTGTTAAAAGTACAAGTAAAAGGTGATAAGCTATTTTTCTTTTCAAAACTGTGTGGGTAAAAAACAATATAATTTCCATTGAAAAACATAGACATAAGAAAACGGACTTTTCAAAACCAATATAAAGAACAACAGCAAAAAAAAGTTCTTTTTGAAAACAGGGTTAAAAGTTGAAGGAAAACTTCATTGATGAGAATAGTAACTTTTGATCATCGGGAAATTCCACGGGACTGACGTTCTTAAACACAAAAAATAGCATTTTATGCATTCAAAGCAAAATATATATATTATTTCAAAGATATCGGTCATTCCGACGAAAATGGTACAAATCTGAAACTCTTTAATTAAGATTATCAATTTAAATAATTTCCACTAACTAATCATATTTTTTATTGAGTTTCCATTTATTTGTTTATAATGAAGTGTAAATAACTAGTACACGACTCATTTATTACAGGATTTTAAATATTTTGATCACTTTGGTTAACAGAGTGGACAAATTAGCCTTTACAAATATCTGTATAATAGGGTGGATCGCTCTTCTATGGTGAAAAAAAAAAGTTTCGTAAATCCAAATCTACCTATGCGGAAAAGATGTTTTATGGCATGGGAATTAAGAAAAGATAAATGAAAAAACAATATTTCAAAATTTTTAACTGCCGCAAAGGGGTTGAATTTTGAAAAACATGTTGAAAATCGCTCAATTTTGGTTCAATATTTTTTTATTAAAAATACTTATTTTCCCAAAATTAAATGCTCCAAAGAGATAAATATTGATTATTGAGTACTGAGTATTGAATAATAGTAAGTATTTTGGAGTATTTTAGCCCCTAAACACTCCCTTTTCGCACCGTTCTATGAGCGAATCAGTAGTAGCACAACCGCCACTGCTATGGATTAAATGACATCGAGGAAAATTATGACCATGGCCAGTTGGGTTTATATTTCAATGGTCGCAAAGATAAGACTTTCAATGGAAGGCAGAAACAGAAAACTTATAATCGAAGAACAGGTAAGTTTAGTTAAAGAGCCTGGCTCTGAGTATATCGGCCACGTGTCCAAATGTCGGAAAAGCGCAAATCATAGGAGAACATATCGTAAATTTCTTGTCATCCACTGATAATGAGATAGATGTAACGAAGTTTGTTGCAATTGGCTGCGATGGAGCTTCTGTTAACACATAAGTCATAGGAAGTGTTATTCGAAATATAGAACTGATCCTGAAGCGTCCACTAGATGGTTTGTATGCAAGTTATACGCGAACGAGCTTCCTTTGCGCCATCTTTTTACTCATGAGGATGGAATTACGACTGAGCCCAAGAGTTTCACTGGAAAAATAGGAAAATGTTGGCTGGATGCGAGAAGCTGCCTGTAGTTACATTCGTATGTATAACTTGCACACTATGTGATGTCACCAACACGAAGAGTGATTACTGTCCCCTGTAATTTCGATGGTATTTTAAGTTCAGAAAGTTTTGAATGTACGTACATTTTTTCTGGTCATCATCTACTATGATTTCAATCATCCTAATAAACATTTCTTTAAATTGAAATGCTTCTTTTACTTTGGTAAAAAGCGTCGTGACCTTTGCCATTAAAAGGTTTGATTAACAAAATCTAACAACGCTTGCGACAGTCCAGCTAACCTTATTTTTTCTTTTAAATCCCTCGTATCTCATCCATGTTCCTTAAAACATATTTTCTAAAAGGGCAGACTCTAAAATAATAATATGGGACAGTTTACCCACATAGGTAGAGCTTAAAAATCTAAAAATAAAAATAATTGATTAATTTCGATTTTTTGACAAAAAAAGCCTCAATTTCTAAAATTCATCCCTCTTGCGGCAGTTCTTAACTTAAAATTTAATTTTTTATTTTATTTTTTCATGAATCTGTATAGCATAGAACATCTTTTCCGCATAGGTAGGATTTAGAAATCTAAAAATAAAAATAATTGATTAATTTCGATTTTTTGACAAAAAAAGTTTCAATTTTTGAAATTCATCCCTCTTGCGGCAGTTCTTAACTTAAAATTTAATTTTTTATTTTATTTTTTTATGAATCTGTATAGCATAGAACATCTTTTCCATATAGGTAGGATTTAAAATTCGGAAAAAAAAAAATTTCGATCCACCCTACTGTATAGTGTATAATCACAAAGAAAAGTTAGAGTCACAGAACAAGCATAAAGTGGAATAAACAGCCTAAAGCTGTAAGTCTGTCTGCAATTTCAAGAAAAAATCTATTTTTTTCATCATGAAAACTGCTCTAACAGAGTGGACATCCAACAGTTCAAATTAACTATTATAAGAAAAGAATTAGGCTCCCCTGGTTGTTGATTACACAATTCAATGTAGCAAGCTAATCACGGCAGTTATACTGCCTATATTTTTTAAAAAATATATCAGATTGAATGCAATTGTTTATTTTATTTATGGAAGGCATATAACAGAGTGGACAATTCAAAACATAGAAAATCTAGGGACGTGGATAAATAATAGTACTTTTTGGGGATTTTTTTTTCATTTACGTAATAAGCTGCAGAAATGGTGTCAGAAGCATTTTTTGTGCAGTGCAGTGTCATTTATTTTGTTGTTACATTTCAGTTTAATTTTAAATCACATTTAAAATTCTAGCAATTTGAAGCTGGGACACGTCATTTTCTCCTTCTTCTGACAAAGATGATTTTTTTGTGTCATTTCTAAATGGATTATACCAAATCAATTGATACTTGACGGCACAAAATTAAATGGAGAAAAAATAAAAAATACACTTAATGGGTGGTAGTTATTAAAATTGATTTTAAAAAATTCTAAACTCTCGGACATGATTTATACCATTTTCGTCGGAATGACCCATATTTTCCCTTCGCTTATTGTGTTTTTAAATAGGGTTTAACCCATTAATGTCTGACATTTTTTTTCCAAAGATATTTTGTTTTCTGATTACAAACAGTGTTTAATGGACCGGAAAAATAATTTAAAATATATTATGTAAAAAATAACTTTTTTGTTAAGGAAAGAAAAATCGTCTCTTAAAATTACGATAGACCCCAGAGGGTACATGCTTTTTTTACTAAATTTTTTTTTTGCCTACGATATAATATTTAATAAGACATTTTATAAGAAGAAATAAAATCATCAATTAACATAAACTGGGAAGCTGGGAAAAACTTTGAAAACTTAGCTTTTTTTTCTTGAGATTGTGAACGATGTAATTTTTGATAAAGATCATATTAAAACTGCTACAGAACACACTTTACAATGGTTATATGCTGCAATCTGTTAATGACGAATTGAAACAATACCAAGGTACTAATTGAATACTATTTTTTGGTTGAAATGCTCATTTGGGGGAAATTCAGACCCTTTTTTGGACCGTCCCTAAAAAGGGACGCAAGGCATTAATGGTTTAATAACATAATTTAGTTTCAAAACACTTTTTAGGTTATTTTTCTAAAACATGTTATAAATATGACTGGCATGATGCTCTTATTTATGTCAGTCAGGTACAAAAATTTAAACATTTTTTATATATATTTTTTAAAATCATCCCAAATTTGTTCGGAAATTCAATAATATCATTAAACGTTGCTTAAAAAATTTAATAAGTTAGAGAAAGGGTAAATTAAATAATGTATATTTTGCGTTGAATTTTACAAAATAGTTGTTACTTTACTTTGAGAATATCAGTCAGTTACTCTTGGAGTTGCCCTACTACTATTCTAATGTTTTCCTTTTCTTTTGTGTGTGTGTAAATTTCAATTATAAAAGTAAGTTTCAAAATATAAACAGCATAGTTTTAAAATTCAATCTGACCTATCTGGTTTTCAATTATCAATGAAATACAAGCAAGAAGTTAGAATTGCTTCCGAGAAACCTAAGAGGATTAAAGGAGATTTTTCGTTGTAAGATAACATTCCAGTAGAATCAACATTTCCCCTTCCTCTCAACTACAGTGAATAATAAATGGCTACTCAGAATTATTCACTAGATTGTCCGGTTGATTCAGACATTGACTGGAGAATATGTAGGCAGAGCAACGTTGTAAGATGTAGAAATGTACCTGATGATTGGTAGTCACAAGTGGTTCATATTTAATCCTTCAAGTTGATTTACATTGTGGGTTTGAATTAATTTGCCTCTTCACATTCTGTAGGCAAGGCGAAGGAGGAAAACCTGAATTTAGCTATCTCTAAACCTTAAAAGAAAACAAATCCTGGTAGAGTGCATTGGGGTGAATATAAATGGGGTAGTAGGGCACAAACACAACACTATATTTATGGTGATTTTGGAAACTAAACTATTAGTGATTGAAAACTGTGCAAAATAAAGAAAACATTCTAAGAGTTCCGCGTGTTTTCGGACACTAGTTTAATAACGATTTTTTAACTTTACTTTGTCAAGAAATAAATACGAGACGCATTTTTAAAGTAAGTACCGTTTTGATGTAAATAAAAAACAGGCAGAAATATCCTCATGATCGTATTTTCACCATGAAAGCCACCTACTGCCGTGTTAAGCTCAAACGTGGTATCTGCAGTCAAGCTCAAAATGACATAAAACTCTTTAAAGTTTTGCGCCAGCATGTACTTGATTCAGGTGAAACTTTTGCGGATTTTTTTAAAAAATATTTTACGTTCTCAAACAACCATATAATTTTGTACTAAGTTAAAATACGTCACAAAGAACCACCTGGTGGCGATAACTCAATTTTGTGAAGAAGTGCAAATACGGCTTTTGTGCTTAGCACGGCAGCATACCTTAAACTACTTTTCTACATAATTGCCATTAAATGTAAGGCACTTTTCATATCGTACAATCAGCTTCAAAAAAAGTCCATCGATTGAGAGTGATGCCGACTGTTAGGTAAGTGCGGTAATTCATCTTTTAACAGCAAAAGGGGTTAAAAGCTATCGACATTCATTCCGAGATTTCTTCAGTACATGATGAAACCATTATGAGCGATGGAATGGTTAGGATTTGGATACTAGCGTTCAAAAGTGGCCACTCTAATGTGCACAAGGAACGGAGTGGTCGACCTTCTTTCATTAACCCCTTCCAGGCGCATTTTATTTCGGGATTACGGATCAAAAAATGTCAATTTTTTTATGCTTTTTTTCACACAAACATATCTTTTTAAACATAATAGCATCATTCGCATGCAACATTTCATACAAATAAATGTAAAAATATCTATTTAAATAAATGAGTAATTTCGGGATTACGGATCAAAAAATGTCATTTTTTATGCTTATTTTCATACATACATATCTTAATAGCATCATTCGCATGCAACATTTCCTAAAAATAAATGTAAAAATTATCTATTTAAATAAATGAGTATTTACCTGCAAAGTTGGCTTTCTGTACGGCAGAAATTATTATACTTTGGATTCGGTGCCTATTATCTTAAATCTACAGCTCAAAACACTATAGTTATGTTATCTAGTAGCAACAATAGTAAATAAAAGCATCCGAAACCATAAAAGGGACATGTGAAATAATTCTTGAAAGACTGGTTGTGCAGTGTTAATTTTCACCGTGCCCGAACTACACTCGGGATGAGCCAGAATGGAACATTTCGCTTACCCGAGTCCAGCTCGGGATAAGCCGGGAAAGGGTTAATGAAGATTTTCTGCAAAAGCAACCCAGATCGAGCATTCAGTGACTACTAACTGTTTTTTTCATCTGAAGCAGCACCTAGGCGGCTAGCTAGTACCACGACAATGACGGTGTTGTCAGGTTGATCGTAATGCAGTAGCGGCATATTTCTTTGAAAAGGGACTTTAAAGCTGATTGTACGATATGATAAGTGCCGTTGTATTGGTGGCAATTATGTAGAAAATTAGTTTAAGGTATGTGTTTTCATTAAAAAAATTATACAGATATCTTTGCTTGTTTTCACTTAATACCAAAACGGTACTTACTATAAAAATACGCCTGGTAACATTAAATATCAAGGGAAATTATAATATCTGTAATTTTCAAAAGTTTAAACATGTTGTGATAGTTTATACTTTATCATAAATAATTTTTGCTGTAAAAATGATAATGTTTTTATTTAAATAAAATTTTTAGTATTAATTGAAATCTTTTAATGTCTAATGCAGTAAAGATTTAGCTAATATTAGGCATATTTGATTTTTAACTGTTAAATACTATTTGTGAAATGCACGTGGGGCAAAATGAAATAGTTTATTTCGTTCGGTTTATCAATAATTTATTAAATCACTTACATATTCATTAGTTAATTAATTCATTTAACATTCCTTCATTTATGATTAAAATTTTTTATTCGGTCGCTTATTTTTTTATTCCTTTACTTTTTTCCCTGTATTAGTTATGTTATTTATTTGTTTATTATGTCATTATTTATTAAATTAATTATTGGTTTATTCAATCATTTGATGATAAATATTTTTCGTAAATAAGTAAAAATTATTTTATCAGAGAAAAATGTTTTACTTTTTACTTCGCCACGTGCAAAAGAAAAAAAAGGTAAATTTTCTATTGTTCTTTTTTCCCTGAAGGCACAAACTTATTTTGAAAACTCCAAAAATAACTACAGAAAAAAAGCTTTATTGTAAAATACATTAAATTTTCTTTCTGTACTATAATTTTCTTCTTTTTTTTTTAAATCAAGTCGTTTAAACTGTTTTACTTTTCTCCACCATTCTCGCATGAAACATTTTTCTTATATTTGAAAAATAATTTATGTGATGTGGTAAAGCAGCAGTGTCACGTATTGAATTTTTAGACTCAAGCAGCTGTGTACTGCTCCATAAATGTAGAACAGTTAAGCAGTTCTATGTGTCTAAGCTTTGCCTGTCCACTCAAAAACGATTGGTTTATCGTTTTCTAGTAAAACCTAGATTCATTGAGATTCTTATGAAAACTGAAATTTACTTTTTTTTTTCAAACGGGCTGCGCATTGGCTACTAATCATATTTAGACCTAGTACATTCCCTAAAATCGGCAATAATTCTTTCCCGCGGCACCAATATTTGCGAAGGCTGTTGCCATTAAAATTTGGATCTTCAGTTTCCCCACTAAATGGAGGCACCTGGGCTCTATTCGATGCGAAACTGCACTAGGAATTTCGTCAAAAGCTACTCCATGCCAAACGAGTACTCGAGAGATCTTTAAAATCCTGTATAATCATACGATATGAACATTGTCCCCAGGTAGCACAAATAACCTTTAAACGTTTTATAAACGTTTTTAAGCGGTTGTAACAACGTTAATAACCATTTTACAATCTTTAAAAAGCGAAGTGTGCTACTAGGGTCTACTTATTGTATCTTGAAAATCTACCTAACTGGAGCCAGGTTGGAAGCTGCGGGTTTGGGCGGGAGTTAATAGCGTCTTAACCACTATACCACTCTGTCAGCTCTTTAATTTTTTCTCAAGAGTTTATGAATTGTAAAATTCATTTTCACAGTAAATGAATAAATGCTTTTGTGCTACAAAGTAAGAATAAGAAAAAGTCATAAATGCTAAAATTTTCAGCAAATTGCAGGCACGTGTCTCAAGGTTTCATGAAACCCTCTTTTTGGTTCAGTAACACTGCACCAGTTTTTAGTTAAAAAAAGTTTTGACATTCTCTTCCTGAATTCCAAAAATGTAGAAATATTTTGATGGAATCATTCTTATTTACCGTCACAACGTTAGAAAACTAATGTGAAATATTTCTTAACGATTCTACCAGAACATAACAGCGTAAAATAATCCTTTGGCTTGAACACACACTCATTTCAATCTCTGTTATTATTTCACAGATGTTACAACTAGAAATCAATTTTGCTGAATTGACGCAAAATATTTTTCACAAACAATTTGTATAATATATTACTTAACTCGTGAAATAAATTAATTTTCCGTTCAATAACATTAATGCAATGAAAATTGAAGGTATTAGTAACGATCAACTTGATTTTCCTCAAACATTGTTTAAAACTGTATCGCATCTAAACTATGACAGAACAGGTCCAAGTATTATCAGAATTGGTAATTACTAAAGTACCTATATTTGGTAAGCTTTATACGATATTTCACTCCGATTTCTTGTTAGTCATGTTTAATGACTACGCACAAAGCGATTATGCTTATATATGAAGTATAAACTAATGCAAACAAAGACCGTAATAACCGTTTCAACATTATAATCGTCGTGTGATGTTCCACACGATTTCGCAACAAATATGCAGATTTAATTTCATGCTGTGCATAAAGAATGAAAATAACTATACATAATGTGAATTATGAATTGTTTAATTATGCAAATAGTCAATTTTACTCTTTATAATAGTTTATTTGAGAAATGTAAACTTCAATGTCGTGTCACTAGAGACAAATATTCATTTTTAATTTAAAAAAAAAAAAAAAAAAAAAAAAAAAAAAAAAAAAAAACAAGAAATCGCAGTGTGTGTGTGTGTGTGTCTGTGTTTATGTTTGTGTTCTTTTTTTGTTATTTTAAGAAAAGAACATATACATGACAGGAGGTAAGTCTTTTAAAATCTGGTTGAACACTTTTTATAAATGTTTTTGACAACTATATGAACTACACTGCAAAAAATGAACTGCTGTTTTTATAGTATAATACTGGCAACCGACGTTCCAATTTAAAACTGCAAAATGCACAGTAATAAGCTGTAAAACTAGAAATGTTACAGTTTTTTACTCTAAAATTTAGCTGTATTATTCTGTAAAAACAACAGTATAATATTGGTAGCAGAGGTTACAGTTTAAAACTTAAATGCATGGAAATAATCTGTAAAATTAGCAATTTAGTACTGTAAAAGTAGAAATTTTACATTTAATTACTGTAAAATGTTTACAGTTTATTACTATAAAATTAGCTGCATTATACTGTAAAAACAACATTCATTTTTTACAGTGCAGAGTTCAGTTTTGCTATGTATGAAACGAAGTTCCAATATTGCAATCCTGTGCTAAAAAGAACGTAGAACTATTATTTCCGGTGAATTTTAGTGCTGACAATTAAATCCTAAAAAATTACCAAGAATAAAGTTTCATTTCATTGGCGGGGGGGGGGGGGGGGGGTAAAATATCTCAACTGAAAGATTTTTGTTAAAGTGATTAAGTTTTTGAACCGTTTTATGCGAGAAGTACTGCACCATTTCCCTCCAAATGCTATCATTTCCAAGAAATTACATTTTGAAGATTTTAGAAAAATTCCATCATCTTTTCATTTGATGTCTTATCTTCAAATAAGACGTCCAGGGAAAAATGATTTGAAATAAATGTTTGAGATGCTATTCGTTGAATACTTTAAATATGTGAATGGGAAAGACAGCAGTGTGGATAAATTAATTAGTTTATAAGAACTTACGAAATGTAAGCTTTTGATACCGCAAAACCACATTTATAAAATTAAAACCACAATATTACGGATACGGAGTTAAACAGCGGGTGAGGAAAGCATCAAAAAATAGTGAGGAAACATTTATTTGATAATATTACCGCATGGTGATAGTCAAAATAAAGTGCAAATAAATGCATAGAATTGTAAAATTCTTTCTTCTGTAAAGCTTGAGTATAAAACAACCTGTGAATTTGAGTTTATATCAGAATATGAAGTGATCGGGGAAAAAACTGCTGGAATTGTCCGCTGTTATTTTAAAATCAGTCAAGAGTAACTAATTAAAAATTCGAGAAATCGCCTCAAATGCCATTTCAAAGTAAATTAGCCATTCCATTGAAATGTTAGGAATGTTTTATGGCGAAAATTATGTGTCAATACCAATTTAATTTTGAGATATCGTGTTTCGAAAATTGTGCCTTTTACCTCATTAAATATTAATTAATTAACCAGTAATCATGATTTATGCAGAAACGTTATTAAACATACACCAGTGGCCTGCTGTTAAAAAGCTTGGGCAGAATAAAAATTCCGAGTGCGTACGCACATCTTAATGAAAACACGAGATGAAAATGATGGCATTTAAATGCAGTCGAGCCCGCTTAATGAAATAGCCATATTTCCACGAAATAATATTCTAATTAGCGGGATATTCTATTATCCGAGATCAAAATAACGCATTACAAACGTTTCGGTACATTAAAGATGTATTATATTAAGCGGTATATTCTTTTAACCGATCGGGCTCTACTGTATATGCATATGTTTATAGAAAATAAAAAAACACCTATTAACCTAATAAATAAAGCCTAATCGGAAACTAGAGGCCCTGCCCTTTGGGGAAAAGGGGGGGGGCTCTGTGTAGAATTGGAGCAATAACAATTTTTACAAGTTTGATAGGGGGGAGTGCTCTTGAACAAACAGAAAAAAGGCACTTCTTGGCTCTTAGCGGTCCTAAGTATAATTTTGCATTTTTGTATGCATGTGTTTTGTTGTTTTCTCTTATAAAATGCATTGAGTATATACTCTTTGCCCACTCCCTCTGAAAAATCTTAAAATAGTAAACAGTTCAAACAATAAATTACCTTTTTTACTCTTCTCTTTTTCATACATAAATATGCTAAGAGCGTCAAAAGTTTTTTTTTCTTTTTTTTTTTTTTTTGACATAAACCATAGTCCTTTACTGACACTATTTGAAGGCATATTTTTCATTGGAGAGCCAAAATAAATATGGCATAAGCATCAGCTTTAAGTAAGAAAAGATCCATTAATCCTATTTATCAGCTTTGCAAAGATCCCTCCTGCCGTAGCGAAAATCGAAGAATGGAGAAGGGAAGGAAGTGACTGGGAAACACTCTGAAAGCTTCGAAAGCCCTCGGTCAGTCAGATTAAGCCTTAAAAAAGAAGAAAATCTGCGTTTAGATGATGGGACGCAATGGAAAATGCATTAACAAATGAATGATTTTTTTTCCACCGCGAAATCACTACAATGGGATTTATTTTTATTGTCGGATAGAGAGCATAAAGAAAGTTTAAATATATATATTCAAGGGAGGCTTATTGTAAGTAATACCAAATAATTCAAAACTTGAACTTATAATATTAAACATTTTAATATTAGAATTTTATAAAAAAAGAAGAATATTATTGAAAAAAGGAGGCTAAAGCTATAATTTAAGAAAAACTTAACAAAACTCTGATTTTTTTTAAATTCATGCCTCTCATAACTTTGTATAAATCAAATTGTTAATCATTTCAATAATTTTTAGCATTTAAAAATAAAAACTTAATGTATAATACATTTTCCTAATTTTAGTGCAAAATTTTTACAATAGCTGGTACTATGGAGAGTAAGCCCGTTAATCAAAGAAAAATAATTGAATATCAAGGTTTTTTTTTCAAATTTTTAATGAATGCAACAGATTAAAACAAATGAAATAAATAAATAACTTTGCTCTTAAAAATAAAAGTAATTATACAGCGTTGAAAAGCACAAATGCGCAAGAATAAATTCCAATGTTTTCAAAATGTCCACTTTCGACTACAATACTGAGTGACAAAGCGGTTTTAAAGAAATTATAAAGAGAAGCCACTTAAATTACGAATTTTTTTCTAAAATCGTCTTCATGTGTTGGTCATAAATTTTCCTTCTCAGAGTTTCTCGTTCTAATTTGAAAATTTTTCGAGAATGCCGTACATCGGTAAAATTACCCAGCACGTGAGAAACTAGAAGAAATAATCAGTGACGAATGCGAAACTTCATTAATAATTTTACTTTACTGAAAATGTTTGTTAATTTTATCCTCCGGTTACGCATTAACAGCAAGCGATGGGCGTCTCGAAAATAATTTTAAGTTCTTTTGTTTATAAAAGTTTGATGTGATTTTCAATTGAAGGGTTTGGAGGATAAGGGGTTATGTTGAATTTTTGAAAATGCATTCTGGAAAACGGTAAGCAACAGATACAGGATACAGGTAAGCAAATAGAACTTGATACATCAAAAAGGAGATGTCATTAGAGCAACTGCATACGCTCACTTAAAAATAAAACCAAAAACCAAAAAAGCTGCAATAACTGCACCAATAAAGCCTTGAACTTTAATTTCTGACAATTTCAGTTTTGTTACATAACCCCCTTTATCTGCCAAGCCCTTGAATTATTTTTCTTATATTAAGGGGGCCAATTTCGACCAAAAAATTTAAATTTTGCTTTTTTTAATATCTTTAAAAATTTTCAACTTTAATCTTTCTAACCATTTATCACACTTTATTCAACTTTTTATTCTTTCAAAAGCATTCACTGTATTCATCACATGAATGAAATCTTTATATGCGGTTTTCTCATATCGCGTTCATGTTCCCTTTTCTCAATATCTATTAAATTTAGAGGGTCAATTCTTATTTTACACTTCTTTATGTATCTTTATACATTTTAGTGAAAGGATTTGACGGTTTACTGATAAATATATTTTTTATGGAGTCAAAAATCACCAAAAAATGGGAATCTAAACGTGGTTCTATGTAAAAAATGAATTATATATTTTCATTATCACAAAGAGAGAAAAGACATGTTAAAGTTGGTAAAACATGTTATTCTTTCAGGATTAAATTTTTCTTAGCGCTATCATTAATCATTTCTGAGAAAAAGGTACATAAAGTTGGTGAATTTAAAATGGCGGAGATAGGACTTTCCCGGTCCCCTTAACGGACCTACTTCCCACAGCTACATCTATTGGAATTTTTTTTTTTTTGAAATTTAGGAATTCTGTTAGGAAAACTTATGCCCTGTCGCATGAATTCTCGTCAAGTATTGTTGTAACCTTAACGGCTCTCCTGTCATGAATTTTTGAAAACAATCAGTCTATTTCAGGACACCCTGTAACTACATATACCAACGAATATCTAGAATTTATTCATTGAGACCATGATAATGAGCACAAACACGATAGATCTGATGTTAGTTGGTGGGAATTGCGTTTTCTTCTGGTTCCAGCGCATGCACCAGAATAAGGTTTGTTATATCATAGAACGCACAGACTTCTTAATTTCCACTCTATTAACCAGTATAAGCTGCAGAAAATTAAAACATGAATAACTAACAGATTTGAAATAATTTGCTCTCTTTCAGCTTGAGGAATAACTGTGTGGGTGTGTAAAGAAGAATTTTTGAAAGAAAATACCTGGTCGTAATATCCCGATTAAAGTGATATTAAAAAAAAAAATCGATAATGTAGAATTTCAGACGATAATATTGCTCTGTAAACATTTTAAGACTAAATTCAGTGTTTTCTAAACCAATACATAGCCATAGAGAAAAAAAATAGCTACATCGAAAATCACGAAAATTCTTTTGAAAAAAGTATCGTAAAAAATGCATAAACATTATTATTTGTAAAAAATACATGCGCAAGTAATTATTGTGGAAAAAAAACATAATTTAAAGTGGCTTCGCTAATTTTTTCAATGAATTTTATTCATTTAAATACTAGCAAATATGAACTTAGTAGTTCTTAATTTCATATGCTTATGATTTTTTTTTTAACTTGTACAAGTTGACCTTTTAAACTAGCCGCAAAGTTGACTTATTTGCAAAAATAAATACATACAAGAAAATAATAACGGTACTAATAGAAAAAAATAAATAAATTACTTATATTCTTTTCCTTTAAATTGCCTAGGTAATGTAATAAAGCTCTTACGTATGAAAAGTCGAGGCTTAAGTGAAGAAAGTGCAAAGAAGCGTTTGTCCTTGCCATAACTTAATTTAAGAACTGAAGAAAAAAGTTTTGCGTGAAGATGCTGGAGCAAAAGTATTTGCGAATGTGGCATTTAGGTAAATTAATTTGCCATCTTAGAGAGAAAACATTTGTCTAATCGATTAGGAAAATGGAATTTTTATTAGCATAAAGATATTTTTATGTTTTCAATATGCTTCATGACTATATTCTCTTGAGATTCCTTCTTCATAATGCTGTTCCAGTTTCATTGTTAGGAAAACTGAGGGCTACTAAAGCATATTTGAGGTTTACTATTCTAAAAATAATGAGGTTTTACTTAACAAATAACCTTAGACCATGGCCGTCATTTCAAGTTTTTCCAGGGGTAAGCAAAGGGTAAAAACACAATAGAATTTCACAAGAAAACAACAAAAACCACGCCCACTTATATGTAAATACATTGGTTTCTCAAAGTCGGGGGGGGGGGGCAATTGTCCCCCCCCCTAAATGATGGGCTTGCCTTAGACTATGATTTTCTTCTTCAGGACATTTTAACACAATTTTTAATTTCAAAGTTTCTGTGCGGTTAGTTTAAGAAAACAAAAAAATTGAAAAAAAAAAAAAACTAAGGTGTTTGAATATTGCATTTTAGCTTGTTTTACACGTTTCATTTAGTTTTTTTAAAAAGAGACATTAAAATTATTTTTAGATCCTTAAATTGTATTTTGCCTCTTTCGCTTGGGATCTGCCCCCACCATAACATTGAAAATACCATTCAATAAAACAACTGCATGAAGTCGCTTCTCGATTTTTGAAGAATTATGAAAAACTATTACGGGGTTAGACAGATAATACATTGTGCTTTCACAATTTGTTAATTTCGCTATAACATAAAAACTTGATTAAGTTGTAGCAATTTAAATTTATTTCAGCTATACTCAAAAGCACAAAATTTTGTCTCTTCTTTTTTAGCCTACTTTCCCGTTAAAAATAAAAGAAAGACGAAAAAAGTATTAAAAGTGGCTTAATGCATCTAAAAAGTATCGCCAAGTCCAAAAGTATCGCCAAGTCCAAAAAATATCGCCAAGACCAAAAAAAAAAAAAGTCAAAAAGAAATAAAAAAGAAAAATAAATATTGAAAAATTAAAAATTAGGAAGTAGGGTATTGAGATGGGGAATTTGTGTGTCGGTCTGTCGGTCTGTCTGTCCCCCCCCCCTAATAACTTTTGAATGAACATTCTGATTTGAACAAACTTTTTTTTGTTGGAAAGATCTTGGCGAGTACAGATCATTCCCATATTTTATTTTTCGATTTGAACAATTTTTGATTCAACTTTGAACCGTTCAAATAGCCTGTACCGCGATGCTAACTTTTTAGTGAACAGTTCGATTTGAACAAACTTTTTTTTGTTGGAAAGATTTTATCAAGAGTACTTCATTCCCGTATTTACATTTCCGATTTGAACAATTTTTTGTTCAACAGTGAACCGTTCAAACAAACTGTCACCCCTAATAATTTTGAGCGAGCAGTCCGATTTAAACGAACTTTTGTTTCCTCGAAGGATTAATTTTCAATTTGAACATTTTATTCGTTCAACATTGAACCATGCAAGCAACCTTTCCCCACCTAATAACTTTTAAGTTAATCGTCCGAATTGAATAAACTTTTTTTTTGCTCGAAAGATCTCGGAGAGGCGCATTCCCACACTTCGCTGTTTGATTTGAAGGGTCATTCCATCGTGACTAACGTAACATTCAGAGCTGATTTTATAACTCATTTTACCTGTAACTTAAATGATAAAAAATAATTTTTCGCTGTGTTGGTGGATTTGCAATGTAGATGGTGTACATGTATTATTTCTGCTAAGAATTTTAAATAAAATTACTGACAACAGATATTTTTTCAACCAAATAGCAGTGTGACTAACGTAACATTTTTGCAACCTTGAAAAATAATATTCATGTTATGAGGCAAATTTTCTGAAAGTTAAGCAAGTGTTAAAAATTGTCTGATATATTTGAAAAATATGGAATGTTAGCTTTTAAAAATATATATTACATTTATTAAATTTTGAATTTTTTTAGTCTTAAGTGTCACTTTTGCTGAAAACGGAGTGTGACTAACGTAACATGACTAACGCAACCATCGAATAACAAACAATAGATTTCTTAAACAAAATTTATTATGGCTAATATTATTGATAATGACATTAATTTTTCCTTTTTTAAAACTTATTATGTTGCATATTTTTATTTATTTATATATTTATTATCATTTTTAAAAAAAAATTATGTATTTTTTTATTTATTTATTCTGGGGTAAGAAATAGTAAATGAAAGGCTCCCTTTTAACTTAATTGAGTTTGTCAAAGAAAATTTAGCTTTTCCAAACTGAATATTATCAGGTTTGGGCCATTCAAATCTTTGACCTGTTTCTCTCATCTTTGATCTTTTGAGCCCAATGTTTGAACATCCTAAAGTTAACTCGCAATTTTTTTCAAAACCGGTTTCTTCATTCTTATTAATTTTTTTTATAAAGTTGATCGATTTCTTCTAAGTTATACATAGGCAAACCCTTTTGTAGCTTCTTTCTCTTGTTGGCAACAAAGTTCTTTACATATTTAACATCTTTCTTGTGGGAAAAAAATCGCGAAATTATCACATTATTATAAAATTAGAGAACTTATTGTTTTGTATTATCCGACAAACTTAACGATTGTCTATGGGATTTAGGATTTCCTATATTAACTGCTATATCTGATATCAGCTTTTGGATAGATATAATTTTCTTTCAGGGACTGTTGGCTGAAGCTTTTTCTATATTTCTTCGTTGTCTTTTCCAGTGCTTGCCTTGTGAGAAAAGGAGATTCTGCAGATATGGAGTTAGTAGTTTGCAGTAGTAAATTAGTGTAGTAGTGTAAAATTAGTAGTTTGTTTCTTTGCAAGCATCTTACTTATTAATCTCTTTCTTCTCTCGCTTCTCGTTCTTCCTCTTTTTACTTCATACCCGAAATTTTGTTTTTTCGTAAAGAACGCATCAATGTTTTTGACATTTCTCTTTCATCTGAATTTTATAGAGGCTCTGATTCGCCAGACTTCTTATTTTCCGTTCTGAAGCAGTCAAAGGAGCTATTTTGCCTCAAATATTTCAAATTAATTTGATATATTTATTTACTCTTAACTAGAAATTTAAATGAATACTAAAATAGTTAAGCTTTAAGCTACATTAATCTTTTTTTTAATTGTTACCAGTCACATTCAAACTGTTACGATAGTCCCATTCAAACTGTTACGTTAGTCACACATTTAAAATGTTACGTTAGTCACACTAATATTTTTCTATTAAATATATCTAAAATTATTATTTTAGGATTTTCGAGTAGATATGATGTAGACATAAGAAAATAAAGAGCTATGGTATTTAATTATTTTTTTCAGTTTTAAAATAGAAAACATTGCATTTTTGTGACTAACGTAACATAAAATAAGAAAGTGAAATAATGAAGATAATTAAAATGCTTATCTTATAAACTGAATGAAAAAGGCTTGTAATTCAATCAGATATAACTCCAAACTTTTATAAGAAACACAGTTCTTTTAAAAATTCACAGAAATTTTAACATTACGCACAAAAACAATGACCAACGTTTTTAACGTTTACAAGACTTTTCTGCAGCCATGTACTTACAGAGTTCCAACATAAACACCAAAAAGGATTTTTCAAAATTTTTGCTAGATTCATATACCAGAAAGTATGTTGAATAAAATGATAGGTCACAGTTAAGTCTTTAAGGTACTTTTATTTTTTAGGCTGAGGTTGACATTTCTATGGAATGACCCTGAACCATTTTTTGTTCATTGTTGAACCGTTCAGAAAAAAACTTAACATTAGAGCCTACGGAGAAATTTAAGTTGAATGTTGATCCTGAGCTTAAAGGCGAATTTCCTTCAAACTAACTTTGTAAGAAAATGGTTTTAGTAAATAATGTATTGTTAAGTACTTTTCTGAATCATCTTCTGTGAGGACTCTGATTCCGACTCTGATTTCGCAAACATGGCGGAAATGCAGGCTCAAAAAAAAAAAAAAAAAAGACTGACTGTGCAGACGATTTTTTGTTTATTTATTCATTTGTTTCATTTCATTTATTATTATTATTTTTTTTTTTTTGGCAGACGATTTTTTTTGTTACAAAAATTTTTCATTCAAGAGGGCACTTTATTCTTTATTTACAGTTAACAACTGGCAACGGATTAAAAATGAAATTCGAGACATTTTATTCACGGACGAGTTTTTTTTTTTTTCTTTCTTTGATAAAATGTGTTTTGATGTTCTTAGTACTTTTAATTCCTTTTTTTTTTTTTTTTTTGAAAACGGTTGAGGAATTTTCCTACGGAAGAACTGTAACAGTTACATTCTTTAAAAGGTGCGACAAAACTTTATTTGTTCATTTATTTACTTTTTACGTGTCTATTTCATCTGATGAGAGGGGTATATGTTTGCTTTTAGAAATCAGCTTTAAGTGCTAAAAAGGTATGTCTGACATAATTTTCAGTCTCAGATAATCAAAAGAATAATGATCAGATGCTAGAATGCCGATGTCGATGTACGGGAAAGTAGGCTCGTTTAGTTCTTGACAGAACTTCTTGTTCATACCAGTGATTCGTAATCTAGTTTCTGAAGCCACAAGTTTTCAGTATTGTGATTGTGTTTAGGAGACTGTGAGAGAATGTTTGGGGGGGGGGGGATATCCCGAAACCCTCTCCCTACGACAGAACCTTTGGTGTCAAGACATGCAACTGCTTTTGATTGCATACAGTGTGCGTCAAAAAAAAAAAAATAAATAAAATAAATAATAATAAAAATAAAATAAACAAACAAATAAATAAAACCTTGACATCTCCCCCTCCCCGAAAATCTGACTACGCTAGTATACACCACGCAATACCAATGAATAAAAAACAAACAAATCTCAAAAAATGAAAAAAGAAGAGAAGAAGTCTATTACAATGGATTTTTACTATGTGAAAAAGAACACCAAAAACTCTTTTGACACTTCTTGTTTCTGTACGTCACGTAAAAACCTCATCTCTTCCATCATTCCCTAGCAGATAAAATGCCGTTCTGTGAACTAATGAAGCCATGCTAGACATGAGAATTTTACTAAAAATCTTGATGAAAGAAAATGAGCTCACACACAATAGGAACGTTGACAAAAATAGATTATATTCCTGAAGAATACAGGAAAATCACGCGGAGTTCTATTTTGGCCGAATTATGAATCGGTCGTTGTAAACAGAGTAAGAGTAAAATGATGTTTAAGGCGCTTAACACGTGAATAACGTTGCATAAAATGAAGAGCAGATCTTTTTTTAGGGCCTTTAAGGTATGAACTGCAATAAAATGACGTATTATATGACGCACATAGACTGTATGGTGCCTTTAGTAAACTGCGGAAGACAGTGTAACATGTTCAGTATTAAAAAGTCTTTATCCTTTTGTTCCATTTTCGATGGCAGGAAGAAAGTGTTGTGAAACATTTTGGGTGAAAAATACGCGAGCAGTTTTCT
>JAXGGA010003221.1:0-106371 GCA_038373865.1 Uloborus plumipes | reverse complement strand
CTTATACAACGGTGATTGTTTTAGTACAAAAATAATTTATCGATGCTGAAAGGAAAATAATCTTGCGTGAGTTCTTAGGATCAATGCAATAACTCCTTGTGATTTCAAGTCCCCTTTTGAGGCCCCAACGCTCTATTATTTTTTAAAGTGGCTCGATTGTTCACTAGCTGAGGGTGAAAAAAAAAAAAAAAAAAAAGTCGAAATCTAGGTCGAGCGACAATAATCGGCGTAGAATACCAGAGGGTTCGTTTTTTTTCTGTAGAGTTGTAGCTGATGCTGGTGAATCAGAGTTTTCTCTAGCAGTTCTCATTTCGCAAAGCTTACGTGTGGGCCTTTAAAAGAGTCAGGAATGCGAGGAAGAATTTCGAGGGGGTTACGACACCGCGTCTGGTTAGTGAAAGAGGAAATACTTGGGAAGAAATTGATGATGGGCGAAGAAACTTATTGATTTTGCCATGAGAGAAATTCTTGATCCTCAAGTGAAGCGATGAAATAATTCGTTTCACTTTAATACCGTCTGATGAAATCATCGCGTAGTGACGGGAATTTCAACATGAATTATGATTTTTTTTTTCTACAACTTGATATTTCAATTTAAAAATGGCAGGGAGAGGGGACAAATTACGCAATAAAAGGAGGACCTTCCACTTCCATGTCTTGATAGCTAAACTAGTCAATGGCTGTTTGCAGCAAATGAAGGTGGGTGAAAAAAATACTATAATATCTAAAAGAATGCAATAGCTACACTGCAAAAAATAAATTGTTGTTTTTACAGTATAATACTGAAAGCAGAAGTTTTAGTTTAAAACTGTAAAAGCACAAAAATAAACTGTAAAACTAGCTGTTTTACAGTATATTACTGTAAAATTAGCTATTTTACAGTTTATTACCATTAAGTTGGCTGTATTATGCTGTAAAAACAACAGTGTAATACTGGCAGCAGAGGCTCCTGTTTGAAACTGTAAAATGCACAGTAATAAACTGTAAAGCAATTTTACAATTTATTGCAGTAAACTAGCAATTTTAGTTTTTACTAGTGTAAAATTAGTAATTTTACAGTTTATTACTGTAAAAACAACAGCGTAATACCGGCAGCAGAATTTCCAGTTTAAAACTGTAAAATGCATAGTAATAAACTATAAAACTAGCAATTTTACATTTTATTACTGTTAACTAGTAATTTTACAGCTTATTAAGACTGTAAAATTAGCAAGTTTTCGAGTGCATTACTGCAAAATTACTATAAAATTAGGTGCATTATACTGCAAAATAATACATTCATTTTTTACAGTGTAGCGTGTGATTCGTTGGTGAAGGTCACAGTCACAGATCTTAACTCGGTGGGGGTGCACAGATCTGGAATAGGGACTATTGCATGTCACTTCCACGGGAGCTGCCCTAGCGCTGGATAAACTAAACACCTCTCCGGGTATGCGAATTTTAGAAGCATCATTTTGGCTGGAATGTGCAGGGGAAGCTGGTCAGGTTTAACCCAACTTTTACAAATGCCTTTTTCCCATTTCTTTCCGACCGGTTGAAAATTTCAAAACTAACATTATTTGATATCCTATAAAGTCTGGTAACTTTTTAGATCATTATTTTTTATTTAAACTATAAATTAATTTTTTATTACTAATTTCTCAAGAATTTTGGAACAAAAATTTTCTACATACATTAAATATGAAAACATACATATACAGGGTGACAAGAAATAACTTGGACGAAGTTTAAAACCAAATATCTGTAAATACCACTAAATTTTTAATGATATTGTGATAGGGAATCGATCCTAGAAAGCTACTAAAGAGGTGTAAGAAAGTTAGTTTGGGATAATTATTATGGTTCACAAACGTACTGAATTACAGAAGCAAGAAATGAAACTATGTGAGATTGTTCAACGATTGGAAGTGGTTAAGCAGACGGTTTCCTATACAATTAAAATATTAAAAAAACTTGGATATGACGATGACAGGTTCGGAAAAAGAAGAAAACGCACAGTTAACGCAACAAGAGACCGGAAAGTGACTAAAAAGTGAATTTAACGAAATCCAAGGGTTTCAATGAAAAATGCTGCTAGAGGGGTTAAGATCGAAAAGAGAAATCATTTGTTTGATGATAAAAGTTGAGCTGATCAAAAAATCAAATTTTGAAAGAGTTACGAAATTTAAATTTTTATACAGCCCCCCAGTCCTATCAATCATATTTAGTAAAACATTCTCGACACTGTAACGTTTAAAACTAAAAAAAAGTCACTGTTCTACGACAAAAATTGACCGAGTTATGACGTTTTGAAAAATCAAGATTTTGAAGGATTTCGCATACGATCCCTTAAGCGATCTCTCGATGACGTCATGAAATAATGCAAAATCCTGATTTTTCAAAACGTCATAACTCGGTCAATTTTTGTGGTAGAGGAGTGATTTTTTGTTAGTTTTAAACGTTACAGTGTCAAGAATGTTTTACTAAATATGATTGATAGGACTGGGGGGCTGTATAAAAATTTAAATTTCGTAACTCTTTCAAAATTTGATTTTTTGAAAAACATTGAATAGACCCAAAATTCCTTTCGTAATTTGGAGATTTTTTCCAAAATAAACTATATGCTTATCTCTAACGGTTTAGAAATTAGATATTGGTCCACGATCGGAGTGGACACCCTGTATATATACAGGGTGACAAGAAATAACTTGGACACACATCGTATATCATAACTTTAATGCTAATGAAAGTATTGCGATCAAACTTCAAAATAAGTACGAATACATTATTTTGTTTAATATATTTAACCGTTTTCAAAGTGGCTGCCTTTATCACTAATACAGAGCTTAAGACGTGTCACAAAATTTTCGGCTACGGGCCGCAACTCAATTATTGATTTTTTATCCCTTTCCATCGATAGGGGTTTTTGTAGGGATGCCAAAGTTTTATGAGGTTTAGCGCACCCTTGTTTCCAAGTTGGACAAAACAGAATAATACATTGGGTTCAAATCTGGGGAATACGAGGGCCATTCTTGAGCTCCAATGAACTTCGGAAAATGTGTCTTGCATCAATCTTGAGTGTCTTTTGCGAAAAATCCTGTTGGAAGGTTCATCTTTGGTTTTAAAAGAATTTTTGCAACCAAGATAAGAGAATATCTTCCAAAATGAGTTTGCGGTATGTCAGATGATTATTTTTTAGCCCTTGATCAACAAAAACAAGTGGTGTTTTCTCACTAGCACATATTCCAACCCAAGTTATTGCAGATAGGGGTCCTTTTGACCCCACCAACAATTCTAGAAGTTTCAGGGGCTTCTGCTGACCACGCTCTATCATTATGGCTATTTTGCGCTTGTCCAATCGAGAACAGTTTCTTATTTGTTAAGACCAATGTTTGCCATCGATCATCTGCGGCCCACTTTAACAGTTCTTTCCTCTTTTAAGTCTTGTGCGTTTGTTCTTTGCTGTTAGCTTTTGAACCTCTTTCATTTTGTAAAGAAAAAGATCAAGCTCAACTTTTATCATCAAACAAATGATTTCTCTTTCGATCTTAACCCCTCTAGCAGCATTTTTCATTGAAACCCTTGGATTTCGTTAAATTCACTTTTTAGTCACTTTCCGGTCTCTTGTTGCGTTAACTGTGCGTTTTCTTCTTTTTCCGAACCTGTCATCGTCATATCCAAGTATATATATATATATATATATATATATATATATATATATATATATATATATATATATATATATATATATGAAAAATTGTATAGCAACATTATTTACGTGCTAGACAATTAAAAAGTTGTATTTTTATATTGCATGAAAAAACTTTTTATTAGAATTAATGAACCGTTAATTTTACAGAACATCATAAAACTATTAATTGTTGCGTGAATGTTTTATTTTGAAGAAGGTTTAAACTTATGGTGTTTTCCTTCTTCATAACTTATAATTTTATACGTAGAAGGTATAAAATTGGCCACTAAATCTAAAACTTTCCTTACAAAAATTGTTGGATCAGCCCCTGCTCTTGACGCTCTGAATAACGGGCCTGCACAGGACACTTGTTAAAATTTTGAAATAGGTTCACCTGCCCTTGCGTGTATTCCCCTGCCCAGCTTTCATCCGTAACATTTCCCCACTGTTAATATTATAACTTGGTTTGGTGCGGTTCGAAAAAAAAGAGAGAAATGTAACTCTGTATACATTGTATTAAACTAGCAGTGTTGTATTTTCCAAAAAAAAAAAAAAAGAAGCTGTGTGAGTCATGAATTCAGTTATAAACAAATCTATTTTCCCCCTTCGTCTTGCCGCCTGATAAGGCCGCCTATTTACAAACCTCATCTTGATTGCCTTATCACTATCCTCAACAGAGAAATCAAAATTACGTGGCCTCTTATCAATGGGCCACGTAAAATTCCTCCGATTCATCTCTTTTTCTTTTTTTTTAATTTTTGATTATTTTCTTTAAAACTGATAAACTTTTTTTTTCCGAAATCCTGTGAGTGATGATTTATTTATCAACTATATATAAACCGCAAAAGAAGTGTTGAGGCTCAATTAAATCGTGATGACATAAACAAATGGGATTAATCACGTGGGAAATTCGCTGCACGGTAAACGCTAAAATGTGTCTGATTTTTTTATTATTTTTTTTCCGAGCTGCGATAGCGAAAATGAAATGCTAAGCGATTGTAAATTCAGCAGTGTTAACAAAAACATTATTAATACACAACATGAGACAAGGGAAATTACTGCATTTTTATTTTTAAACATATCTGCTCGTCGGAGGTAAAAAGCACTAATATCCATTAACCTTTTTCGAAAAAGGTGATAACTTTAAAATATATATAATTTCAAAATTGCTCGTAAAATGTTAAAAATTCAAAGTCTAAAGATGATAGCAAACATATTTTCACTTAAAAACCCTATGAATGAGAATACATTGATAAAATTAATTAAAATAAACACGTCTAATGGAAAGTTTTGTTTTTGGGACATAGTTCTCTTTACCTCCCAAGTAAATATAGAACTGTGAAGCTATATTTAAATAATATGGCTGTGGATTCGGAGTCGGAATGATTTTGGGGTAAAGTAATCGGATTCGGGAGTAGAAGGTTTTACAATTCAGAGTCGGACTCGAAATCACTCATTTTTGCCATGGCAAATGCTCTGCATTTTGCCATGGTTATACACTGCAAAAATAAAGTGCTGTTTTTACAGTATATAATACTGCCACACTGGCAACAGAGGTTCCAGTTTAAAGCTGTAAAATACACAGAAATAAACTGCAAAATTAGCAAATTTACAGTTTATTATCACAATTTAGAAGTTTATTACAGCAAAATTAGCTGTATTATACTAGTAACTGTAAAATTAGCAATTATACAGTTTATTACTGTATAAGTAGCATTTTTTACAGTTTGTTACTGTAAAATAAGCAGTATTATACTGTAAAAACGTCTATTTTTTACAGTGTAGTGTCGAAGTCGTGAAATTTGTGTCGAAGGTGCTAAAATTTTAGGAGTTGGAGTCGGTCATTTTCCCTCCAACTCCGCAGTTCTGATAAACACTGCAGCTCTTTTTCACACACTGTAGGAAAATCTGAAAAGGAGCAACTCGATCAATGAACAAACATTTCGTAATAAAATAAATAAATAAATAATTTTAAAAAAGTTTCGAAATTTTTCTAAAAATATTAATTGGCAAAAATGACTTCTTTATATGCAATTCTAAAAAGGAAAGAAAACTGAACGGAAGAGAAATAATTTCTAAGAGAAAACAATTTGTGAAACAAGTGAAATCACTTATGCTCACTAAATAGAAACTTTTGCGTTAATTTACAAGTTTTCCGTGTTTGCTCCTGGGTTTGGTTCCACCGAAAAACCTGAAGCAAAACAAGAAAGCTCACCCAACTTATTAAAACTGAGTAAACATATAAATGAAATGAGTTTTACTGTTTTATATAAAATAGTACTTTTTGAATGATTTTAGGAATTTATTAAAATGAAATAGTGTTTCATTTACTGTGTATGTGGTCAGACTTATACTTCATGCCTCCTGTAGTTTCTGTGCTGAAAGTTTTCAGTTGGGACTAATTAGCACTAGGGCGATTGCACTAGAACAGACGCATCAATTATTGCATGAAACACCCGACAAAGAGTCCACATATGTTATATTATTGTTTCATAGCACGCGAACTTTATCAGGGCCGCCGAGAGCCGTAGTGCCGCCACTCCCCCCTAAAAGCACAAAGCATATTTGATCATTTTTCATTTAACACGGACTCTACTTTTATGTGCCGCAATTAAATTTTGAAGATTTTTCTCTAGCCAATACTGATTTATTTGTTTTTGCTCAGAAATGAACATGTCTCAGAAGTCTGTTATTGAGGAAAAAAAATATAAATAAATAAATAAAAAAACTGAAATTCGTTCAGTTTCAAAACGTTTCTGAAATTCTGGCAAAATTTAATTGCATTTTGTAGAAATAGAGTATGTGCTTCCTAAAGTTCATGCAATGAAACAAGAATCTAACATATTTAGACTTCTTGTAGGGTATTTTGTGCTGTAAATGATAAATCTATTTAAATGGAATTGCCAACTAACAGGGGGTAGAGCTTGCCATGAAACAGCTGCTTTAATAATTGAAAAACGACTAACTCTGTGATTTCATGCAAAAATCCTGTGGCAAGTAAAAGGAGAACAATGCTGTGTTGGTCTTTGAAAATTGAAGTAAAATAAAAACCTATACACAAAAGTAAATAATAAAGGACAAAGCAAGCTTGATAATGCACGAATTGCATTAATATTGCATACATGTGTTTTAAATTTTCAGTGGTAAGACATATTTTTTTAACTCCACACTGCAAAATAATATCATAAAATAAGCTATGCACTTTATTTGAGAGAAAATAAATGGGGAGAAGCTCAAATCAGAGAGGAGGACTTGAAAATATTTTTAGTTTCTTTATTACGTTAACAATTAAATTATTTTCTTAATTTAAACATTTCATTCTGTACTTTAGTATGATTAATAGAATACATAAGAAATACGCATCTAACAGAAAAACAAATGCAGCTATAGCATAACATTTTTAGCTAAGCATGATGTTGGAATAAACGTCATTAAATTTCTCGAAAAGCGTTCCAGTTATCCTTAATATCCTGTTTAAAAATCCAAAACTAATGCAGAAAAAGGTGGATTTAAATAAATACACCTCTGAGGTTATTATTATTTTGAGGTTAACTGAGCTGAGATAATATTTGAACTACTTACTATTTAAAAATCAACATTTCATGTAGGAATGTTGAGAGAAAGAATAGAAAGTTTACAAAACTACCCAATTAATTTAAACCTCATATTTGAAAAACGCAAAGCGATATCTATGCGTGGTATTTTCCCTCTCCCAAATCAACTTTTTTTCCCTATTGAAAATACAAAACCAACATTCCACGCGAAGCAATATCGAACTACGCAATCACTGCGTATTAAAACTTGACTTTTTCTGTTTTAAGCATCTCAGAATTAGAAATCGTCTGGCAGAATCTCAAATTGTTTTTCTGGGCCTTTCTTCTTGTCTCTCAGCCTCAACTACAAACCTCAGCTGACGATAGTAGATCGTGTTTGCATTCCAACCAACCAGAGCTGCCGTGAAAGAACCAGCGCGGAAGAAACTGTTTCCCGCGCCAACGCTGACAGCTGATTAGCAGCTGTGTGAGTTGTACTACGAGTAGAAAAATAGTCCCTTCGTCTGCGACATATCCTGCAAAAAATCCGATGAAAAGCAGGATGAATGTTAATCTAAACAACTGACGGTGACATCCGAGAGGTTTTACAAGACTTTTGATACTTTGGGTTTACAAATGTTTTAGCACGTGTGCGGAGGAATATGCAACGGCCGTCGGTGAACGTTTCCCGCGCAAAAGACGACGAGCGGTGAATCAAGGTGTGAGCGAGGCGTTCTGCGGCTTCGGTCCTAGACTTGCGTTCGAAAAAAAAAAAAATATTTGCCTGGGATTCGGTTAACCATCGCCGATAACATATTTGATGTGCGATGGCGTTTTATCATCGGAATGGTGAAAGAAAGCGAGTTCCACATGATTTTCGAAGGCAAGAAGAAGAAGTTGTTGGTAGTTTATGCAGGTAAGGGCATTAATTGCCAAATTGCTTTCTCCTCATAGTATTTGTAGTAGCCGGCTTACTATCAGCTGGTCGGCATGTTTTGATCGCGCTACTCGTTTGCGGATTTTAATTGTTTTTTAACGCATTTGGGCAACTAATTATTATCGTATCATTAGAAATCTCGTGTTGTGGTGTTATGTATCGAACATTCGATTTCTGAAACGATCAGAAAGGTTTTTTTTTCTGGCGGAAGTACGTTGGGAGGTGTGTCCGTTTGTAGTATTCGGGCGTTCTATCGTAGTAGCGCGGCGCATTTAAATAGGCGCGATGTGCACTTGGGTCCAGGGAAGCTTGGTCATGTAGTTTGGATATGGTGATTTAAATGTATACATTGTTATTTATTGCAACTTAACGTTTATTATTTCGCATTAATCGAAAAAATAGTTCGTATTTTTTTGTAGTTTGTTTTGAACGTTTAGTTCATTCGCTCATTTGGAGAAGATGTTCACTATTATTTTGATACATATTTTTCAAATTAAATTTACTATTCAGTTTCAAAATGTTTTTTTCTGTGCTACTAATGTTTACTCTCATTTATGTATTCTTAAATTATAATCATATGATGCTCTAAATTGATCAATTATTTTCAGATGTCAAAATTTTACCAGGTTTTATTTTGTATTTAAAAGTGAATGAGGGAGCTGATTAAAGCACTTCACTCTCGTACAATTTTCTTGTTAGAAAATACTTGAATGATTAATTTAATTTTAAGTAGGTTTATTTTATTTCTGAATCATTGAATTAGTAATTATTCACTTGTGTAAAAGCAAAAAATAGTTGTGTATAATTAACTACATTAATTGAAAAAGTTCAGTTTCAGCTTTTACCCAGTATAATTTATTAAACATAATTGTAATTATTCTCTTCTTGAATTTCATGGGGGAATATTAATTGACAACTTATTTTACTTGCGTTTTTGTGAAGCATTTTCCATTTTTCTTTTAAAAACTGGTTAATTTCTTAAAATTTGAATCTACTTACGCTCTTTCAATCTTCTCTTGTACATACCAAAGGGATGAAAATTCTACCAAAATACAACAAAAACCATGCCCATAATTTGTAAAGTAATAATAATATAAGTTGAAAGTAATTTGTAAATGCATTACTTTCTCAAAGCCAGGAGGGGTCAAATGCTCTGTCAACTCCTGTCAATTTGGGCAACTTTTAAAACCTTTCGCTTTGGATCATAGGTGCAGCAAAGGGTCGAAGCCTCTTTTGGGTCCCTGATTTCAACACATATTAGTAATCCTAATATGTTACACATATACGTACAGTTCTGCCACCCCCTTCCATAGAAGAGAAGTCCTGCTCATGCTAGCGACTTGGATATTATATTTCAAGGATTTTTTTTTTCAGGGGGAGGGTGTATTAATAATTTAAAAAGCCAGGAAATCTGAATTTTCAATGCGAATCCAGATAATTCAGGCAAGAAATAAAAACGTGTTCAAATATTTGGTAATTTTGGCTAATTAACAATGGCAAGAAGCAAGGTAAAATTAATGTGCTTGTTATTAATGCAGGTCTTTCATTATAGATTTAGTTATGTTCCAATAAAATTATTGACTAAGGAGCAATCATAGCAATTGTAACTTATTTTTAATTTTCCTATAAATAAGTTAAATTTGAATTGGAACGGTAAATTTATTTTTTTATTCATTGAATTCTTTACGTTCTTTTAAATTATTTTTATTTAAAAACTTTGTTCCATTTTAATATTTTTATAAAATTTTTAATCATTTAGTTTTCTTACCAGATTAATAAGAATTACATTGTTTTAAAATACTTTTAACAAAAGTAACCCTTTTATTGATAAACTATGTAATAATATGTAGAAATCACATTACTTTTGAATGTTAAAAATATATTTGTTGCATAAAATTAACTGTGTTTCTAACCTTTTTTTACCGTCATCTTGGAAAAGACCACACATAGGTTATCAAACCTGGTAAACCCCGAATTTTGTGGCATGCCAGCCAATATGGTAATAACATTCCGACCATTTAACTCTCTGTGCTCCTATTTTACCAAAATATTTTGATGGGTAAATACTTAGATCTAAGAATATATTCCTTATTCCTTGATTTTGTTTATTTTATGTACAATTTATTATTTCAGATTTACATAAGTATGGGTCCAGTCTCATTTTTTGATGTTTTTAAATGTTTCAAATAGTAATTTTATTTTTTATTTAATTTAATGTTTTAACTACTACTTCACATAATAGTTGATTATCAATTTAGTTTTGTATATAAACCACTCATATAAATACAAATCTTCAACAACATAGGAAAAAGGGCTGCATCCTGGAGTGGATTTGCCGAAAGATCCAAAAAAAGGAGTGTGAAAAATATTTTTTTTTATTTCTGTTCATTTCTAAGGGGGCTCCATAAGATGCATTGCGACGATCCCAAAAAACAAGTTTATCCGTTATCCGCCATTGGCTGCGTTGAATACTTTAATGTTTAAAAACTGATCCGTATTGCAAATTTTTCTTGTAATTGTTTATGAAGAAAAAATAATAAAGAGTTAGTATTTCTCTCATGTAGCTTTATTAGGTTCTTTGAAAACGAACATGCATTTTTCATTCTAAATTTCCTCATTTTTAGTGGATTTATTCCTAATTATGTATTAAAAATATTTCAGTGAACGAAAAATATTTTCAGTGGACGCATTTGGTGAGAAACCAAAACCACAGACACCCGTCCGAAATTAGTGTAACGGTTTTCTAAACTTTCGTTTTTTACTTGCTAAGTGTTTTTTTTTTTTTTTTTTTTTTTTGCTTTTTCAAAGAAGGATAATTTTAATATTCCTTTGAAATGGTGCAAGTTTATCATGCACTATTGGTATATGAGAGAATTTTAATTTTACGTCCTCCCACGTGCCCAAACGATTCACACCGCAAATTGCGCTGGTTTCGCTTCCTCTCCTTTTAGCTGCGCAGACGATTCAGCAGTGTGTCATGGCGCCGGCGAAGTTGGCTCAGAGCCAAGAATATGGTCACCGCAGGCAGTCTGAATAATGCTCACGAAGACTGAAGAGAGAAATAGGGTTGCTGGAAATGTGATTCTCCTCGCGAACGTTGGCGTGCTCGCGTAGCGTCTTGAAATGCTGTTTCCGACATTTTGTTGATCCAATCTTCAGATACTTCAATTTTTAAAGGAAAGAAAAGGATGCTGAATATTTATTACCACAAACGAAGGAATGTTAAATGAATTCCTCTTTAACATTTTTTAAAAAATCACATTTCATTTGAGCTGAAGTGTAGCTTGGTCACATATTTGATTTTAAATTCCAAATCGGAGTAGACAATCATTGTATAAATTACTAACTTTTGAGTTTAAGGGGCCGCGTGCCTTCAGTTGTTCATTATTAACCCTTTAAGCGGTCAATTATTTTACCAGAAATGCTTCCAAAAAAGGCATATTTTTTATTGCATATAGTTGAGTACCATACTTGACAGAATAAGAATATAAAGAATTTTATTTATTTTTTCGTTTTCAATGCTTTTACTATATTTTTTATTTTACAATTTTGGTCACAAAATCCCGAAATATTTGCTTTTTTAAGTACATTCTGCATGCAGTAATGAATGGTTTACAAATTATGCAAAAATTTCTCTCACACTTACTGTGAATTTTGAGGTTTACAATTTTCCGAACAGTTCGGGAAAACCAGAAAAGGAAGTCTGAAAATATCGATGCCCGTACGCCGTACGGGCAAACCAGATGAGGCCAATTTCGGGTAGCACGTACACCGTACGGGCAAACTGCTTAAAGGGGTTAAATAGTGATGGTATTTGTTTTAGAAACTACGCTTGAAATGTTTTCTGGGTATTTTTTTTTTTTTTAAATTGAGCATTAAAACGAAAAAGTAATGTAAATAATGAAAAGGATTCAGGAACATAGCTTTTAGTTCTGCATTAACATGCCCAATAGAATTTTTCTCTGATCAGGTTTTTGATTTTTAGAAACTGCTTCAATTCTCTTTGTGTTCCTGTGAGCAATAACTTTTTCTCTACAATCATTATTCGCATAGAAAAGAGTTATTAAGTTGAAAATAAGTTGCGTAAATCGCCCTAATCGCATTAAGAATAAAACTGCGTGTTGAAGATAAAATGTACTTAAGAGCGAGAGAAATATGTGATAAAAATGGAAATTATATAAAACGGGTGCCCCGCCCTCCAAGGGCGATGGCGCACGCCTTATAGGCCACTGAGCATCCCCCAAGAGTGAGCACCCCAAAAGCGCCATCAAAAACCTCCGAAATTGCAACCTTTTGAAACAGTCCGCGCCATGACTGTTTACCCCTTCAGGGCATCCTTGAAAGTTATATGCTTATGTCTGAAATAAAATTGGAACCATGACATGAATAAAAAAAATTTAACTGATAATTTTTAACAATTTTTTAATTGTTAAAAATTAAATTTGACGAAAATGAAATGAATATGGGATTGGATCTTGTAGGCGTCCATGAAAATGATGATATGCTTGTGTCTAATATAAAATTTAAACCATGATATGAATGAAAAAAGAAAATAATAATAATTGTTTTTTTTTTTAAAAGTTATTTCTGGTCAAGTTGACTGATTTTTATTGAGGAGTTTCTCACATTTGAGGATTTAAAAGAAAGAAGACGGCTTGTAATGAAAGAAAGGGAAAAAAAAAAAGATTCAGGCCAGCAATTAATAACCCATTCTCGGATTGGTCTCTGAAAAGATCAAAATGTCCCGTGGTGGGACGTGCCTCCTGCGTCGAGAAGTACTGAGTCGTCGGTAGGGTCACAAATTCAATGTTGTACGAATAAAATTTTGTAACGGGGGTTGAAAGGATTTCTGCGCATTTGCTACGTTATTTATAGCTTTGTGTTGAATACAGTAACAAGGTTGAAAGACATTTTAGTTCTACATTCTATGTGGAAAAATACAATTTATTTGCAAAATATTTTAAAAGATTTGTTTCAATAAAGCATTCGCCTCAATTGAAGTAAATACTATCAAAATGCTTAGTTTGGATAAACTAAAGTTGCGAAATTCTGTTCTAAGGGTGCAATCGTGTAAACTCTGTGTACGAATTCACGTGAAACAGCCACCGTGACAATATTTTGTTGCACAGAGGAACATTTGAAACAAAAACAATTGTTTAATTAGTCGCGTGATAGGCATGACATAGAAAAATTACTCATAGCAGCCTTACCTTGAGTGGGAAGTACCAGAAACGAAAACTATACTTAAGTGGGAGGTTTGCGCTTTCCGAGAGGGGGGCGGGGAGGTCTAGAAGAAAAGTATGGTGTAATCGTGTTTTTTATTTTACGTTGGTATACAGTGATCGACTGAATGTGCGATACGAGTTTAAGAATAACAAACACGTCGATTTGTTGAGACATCAACTTCACGTAAAAGAATCATTTCGAGACAGTTATTTATGAGACCAGTTTTCATTACAATAAAAGAAGGCTTTGAATCCTTAAACTTATCCCAATTAAAAGCCGTCAAAATCTTTTAATTAATGGATGAAAGTAATGTTACGTTGTGACCCGATCTGTAAAACAAACTCAAAATATAGGTTAAGTGTATGCGTAGGCGTAATTAGACCCTTGATGCTTCCTAATGGATTCTTCAGTGGCCTTTTAACCCGCTCCCATTCATTGAGAATACCGCCTTATGTAAAACTTAACTCGCTTCATTGTTTGTTCTTGTTTGAGTATTTTTTTTAAGGAACTTTCTTCACTTTAAATGATTTTGAATAGCTCGCTTGTGCATTTTTTACATTGTCAAATATTAGGGACACAATGTACTCGTGCTGATACTTTTTTAATTCCACCTACTTATCGCGTTACTCAGATATTGTCATTTGAAAAAAATAGTCATATTCAGTGAGACAATGAAGTGTGTGAAAGGGTTAACAAGGCACCATCATTACAGAGTTATAAGCTACTTGTCTGTTACTAACGCGTAGGTTAAGTCCAGGTATCACACCTCACCTAAACAAGAATTTATTTTAAAGATTTTGTTCACAAAAAATAAGATACCTCCTTCCTCTCTTAGTATGTAGGTTTAGGTGCTGAATAAAAGCTATCATGACCACAAACTACAAATTAGTCTTTGTTGCAAAAAAAAAAAAAAAAAGCTTTCGGGCATGATATATTGACAGGTAGGCAGTTCGCCCCTCTCCAAACGTAACATCACCAAATATGTTATAGGAAAAATTATTAACAATTAACTGAATTGATGAAAATCGATACAAATCAAGATGCGAGCAGCGCATTAATTACAAATTTGAGCATAAACAAAACGCTTAATGCATTTATTTCAACTTACCAGAGCAGCACTTTTGTTGATTTTAACCGGAAATTGGATATCGATTAGTGCAGTTGAAAAGTTTTCTGTATTTGTGTAGCATACGCTTTACCTCTTCAGTTCTATCGCTACTCAGCAGATGACGTCACTTAAACTTTTCAAAGGACAATTTCAGTGCCGCCGTCCATTGAGTGACAAGGTAACTAACGCGGTTGATCGCCTGCTACATTACTGCATTTTCTTTTATGTTTACAGCTTTTGCTCATTTATAATTCTTTTCCAGGTTAGGCAGCCGGCCTGTCTCTCCAAAGAGCTTGTTAGAACAAGAAAAAAGAATTCGACGCGAAATAGCCAACAGCAATGAAAGGCGGCGGATGCAAAGCATTAACGCCGGTTTCCAGTCTCTGCGATCCCTGTTACCTCACAGAGAGGGCGAGAAACTTAGTAAGGTAAATAAAATAACTTTCTTTATTCATAACTTTAATTAAATACTTTCATCAAGACCTCATCGCTTTCAGGTAAGGGTGTAATGAAAAGTTGGAAATGTTTTTTTCATTGGTCATTGTCGGTTTCATGTTTCACTTAATCAGAATGTAGTGATACAAAATAGTAATTTAACCCTACACTGCATGATCTTTTGTTCTTGGAAAGAACTATATATATATATATTTTTTATGTAATAAGAAAACATTGGAAAATATTTTAAAAAATTTAATTTTGAGGATAGATGGTTATATTTGCTTTAAAGATACCTAATACTTAGTTTTTATGCTTAGTCATAAGGAAAAAATAGTCCATGTATCCAATTGGCAACGCTATGCAGTGTAGGGTTAAATAAAACTAATAAAATATCCATAATGTTTAGGCGAGACTGGCGACATCTTAAAGGAATAACCGAATTTATTATTTTTTCTTCGGACATGAAATGTTTCGAAATATGTTTGTTCGGAGCATGTAGCTCGAAATAAATTTGTTTATGAAGGAAATACTACTGTATTCCCTATGATAGTCAGATGTCGGATGTTCAACATATCGTCGGCACCATGCTAAAATAACAAATGTGAAAAATTGTGTTTTCAAGTTCGAATTTTACAAATAATTAAAATTAAAATGATACCTTCGAACGATAGTTTTACACTGAAAGATAACAATAAAAATTAAAAAATTGAAAATAACCAAACGCGTCAGGTGGGGAAAATTATATTCAGCGTTTTATCTCTCCTGATAAGTGCCAATTTTCACCTTCGTAATTTAGCATGGTGCCGACGATATAATTGAAGGACTTGGGAGATAAAGGGGTTATGAGACAAAACCGAAATTGCGAGTAATTAAAGTTCAAAGTTTTATTGCTGCAGCATTTGCAGCTTTTTTGTTTTCTGGTTTTGTCGATAGTGGCGGTTGGTCTAATAACATCTTTTTAATGCACTAAGTTTTATTTGCTTACCTATATCCTTTGCTTATCATTGTTTAGTGTTATTTTCAAGAAAATTAACATAGCCCTTTCATCCTCCAAACCCTTCAATTACAAAAATAATTTTTTTACTGCAATTTAGTAACAGTTCACTTCAGAGCGAAGAAAATCGATTTTCGAAGCAGTTTGCAGTGCTTTTGATTTACACGAAATTCCAGTAAAGTGAGGAATTTTTGTATCATTTACGATATCTATAAATAGAAACAGTTTTTTTACTTTATACTACGGGCGTGACTTATAGCAGTTACAAACGCAAGACGTGCTCTCCAGTTGGCGAGGTTGGCGCGGCATTCATTTTGGCCGAGTGCCAGCAAAAGTTGCATTTCGGCTGGCGGAAAATGTCCGTTTGAGAGGTTTGAAATCTAGATGGTAGAATTTCTCAGCTGATGTTGAAGAGGAGAGCTTTTTTCTCCACATTTTAATTTCCATTTATTTGTTCGCTGCAAAAATTCTTTCGGCATTCAGCAATGTCTTATTTTGCTTCTTTTTTTTTTCTTTTAACCGCTGTGTTATTCAGATTTTATGCTTAGTTTCTTTTGAATGAAGTTTTACTAAATTGTTTTTCATTTTTCTTTGAACTCTTTGTGAAATAGCGAAGAGTAATTTTACAAAGCGAGTAAATTACGGGTTTCAAAGTCTGTTGAACTTTTAAAATTATTGCCTGTATTATGTTAGATATTTCAATTGAATTGCACCATTTTTTTCTTTTTTTGCATAAAATTATTAAACTATTTGAACTTGCAAACAATATTCCATTTTATCCAGATGTGGTGTGAAATGATCATAATTATTAAAATGTCTCATGCATTCCCTTTTTCACAGCGCAAAATTTCGATCTTTGTAAGGTGTGTTGAATGCATCCCTCGCGAAAAAGAAAAACATTGCAATGCTGTCTTCAAAATGACCGATTCGACCAGCAAAGTTTTCTGAATGGAGAAAATTTTTGGGATGTCATGTGTCCTTCCTTGACCTCCCATCGGGGGACCCGAATGCAATAGCGTACATAGACTTAGCTGCGCCCCTCCCCCCGCATGATATGTAAGTGCGCCTCCACCTCCCCCTATTAAACTATGAAAATATTTTCCCGTGGAACTCATCTAGTGCTATTTCTCTGGAAAGTGCGCACACAAACCACGTTACAACTCATCATTTGCTTTGATTGTACTATTCGAGGGCACATCTGCAGATGTCTGGGCTACTGTCCTAAAGTTTCGAAATCAGGCCCTGCTCTCTAATCCTATCCCTTACTATTTAGAGTTAAGCCCACTTTTGTTAATTATTAAATTCAAAATTATTACCAAGAGGGCTGCAATTAATATTAATTTGCAGTATCTAAGCTGTGATACGGTAGTATTGTACTGATGCGATGTAGTTTTCTGTATAGATCAAGATAAAGTCGGCAGAAGAGAGAGATATATGTACATTTATAAATAGAAACGTATAACAATGAGATTTAATTTTGGAAGTTGTTTTCCGGTGCCCTAACTCTGAATTATCGTATTTATTAAAATTTAAACTCGTGCTTAAATTGATTAATTATTATTATTTTTTTTTTACAAATTAACCTTTTCAATGAAAAATATTTAAAATATAACTTGTGATCCATTATTTAGAAGTCGAATTCAAAGTTGCCAGTTATGAGGACCGTTTTTTGATGAACAGATAAACGGCCCCGCACTTGGCACACCGCCAATTAAATTGTTCAAAGTTTCTCTTCCGGATGAGTGCTCCGTGCAGAGAGCTCCAAGATGGCGGGTAGGACGCATACACGTGCCGGCCGTGATGTCACTTCGCGTTGCTATGGTTATATATCCCAAAGATCGATCCAGCTCCGAGTGTACGTCACCAGGCCAGTGCCCTCCGCATCGAGCGATGAGATCTTACCTTACTACACGAATATTCGAAATTCGAACGTCTGGCATCTGTCTGGGCAGTCTGGGGGTTTGATTAGTGCTGGTGGTGCTTTTTTTTTACTTTTTTGTTTGGGGAGTTGAGGCTCTTTACCGGTTCGCTGAGAAAAGGGATTAAAAATGGAAAGAATGCCATTGAAAATGTTTTGAGTGCTCCGACTTGCAGCTTTTGTTGAGGAATAGTTGTCTTGAGTTAGGTATTTCTCTTAAGTGTGCTGTTCGTTTTTGAATTCACGTTTCCGCAATCATTCATTGAGTTTAAATATTTAAAGTAGCATGTTGGGGTGAAACTGGTTTGTAAGGTTTGAAGAGGAATTTGATGCTGACCAGCATTGCCGTTTTGAAATCTGTTTAAACACTTTTTGATATTTTGCTGCGTTGCATTCTTTGGAAAATATGATGACCTCTCAAAGTTCCATCATCTTTTCTGAATTGCGCACTCAGGTTTAGAAGTGAAGGACCTACCCTTTTTATGTGTTGAAACCATAGTTTTTTTTTTCTCCCGGTACCTTTGAAATATTAAGATAGCTGCCTAAGAATGTTAATTACATATGGAAATGTCTTTAAAGCGAACTTAGCTCATAACAGGCATTTTATATCGTAATTCTGGTTTCTTTTAAAAATGCGATTTATAAACTTTTATCGTTTTTCGTCGTCAAACAACATTAAATACCCAGCAGTCAACAACAATAAAGTTAGCAGACATGCCAACCAACACTCCTGCTTAAGAGTTCAATCTCTGGCCTCCTGCCTCCAGTTTAATTTCTCCTGATTTTTGAGGAATTTAGAAAATCCTCTAACATTGACTGTCAAGAGTACGAATCAGAGGTCATTTTAGTTTTACTTTTAGCTTAGTAGGGAAAATTTAGTTAATATAATGACTGTTAAACCAGAAGAATCGGATATTTGTCACAGCAAAATACATTTTAAATTGGCTTTAAAAAATTGACTTAAAAATATAAACGTTTTATTGTGTTTATTTATTTTGTACTAGCATTCACTGGTTCCGAGGTAGAAACATTTCTCCTGCTTTTATTTCGTTTCTCTCACTTTTCTGCTTTGTAAGGTTGGCAAGGGGGAGAAAAAGCAAAAGAGAAAACCTTTATCTTCAATGAAAAATGCGTAGTTCTCCTTAAATATTCACGCAGAAAGACTAATAAAATTTTGCGTTTAGTTTTTACATTGCGTATTTCGTACTGGAAATCGTGGAAGTGAGTCACATTCTTGCAAATTGCTACAACACAAAATCAAGCGTTCCGTTTGAAAAATTAACTCGGAAACTCTAAACCATTCTGTCTAAAGCCTACCTCCTCTCAAGAATGCAGTCTGATTCTTTTGTCATAACTAGAGACTTTTAATGTGTTTAATCACTTTAAATTTGGGTTTTTACAGACCTGCCAACTCCTCTCTCTCTCTCCCGTTTTTAGTCCATTCTCGGTTGTCCATTCATTATAAGATGCAATTACAGATTATAGGTTGGAAATATTGCCGAACTTGGCGATATCTTCTTTTAAATCATTTGTCAATCCCATAGGCACCATGCTAAATGATGCTTGGCAGGCACAACTAAATACAGGTAAAGTTACAAAAACAGCGATCATTTTTGAGTGGAAATAAATGGAATTTGTGCCAAATAGAGAAAGATTGTTACAAATTATGCACAAAAGAACATTAAAAAAAAAAAAAAAACCTGGTAGGTCTGATTTTTAGTAAATTATTTCTATTAATATATCTGCAGGCATTGAAACTTCGTAAAAACGAAACGTTTCAATGAAATTTCTGTTTGAGGTATGAAGCACATTCCTGTGAATAAGAACCGATAGTCGATTTATCAAGTTTTATAATTTCCCGCTTTAAAAAATGCCATTATGGCTAAGCCAGATTTTATCAAGCTCCTTTATACGCTCTATACGCCTTTCATTTTCCTGTTTTATTCCCCCAAACATTCGTAAGAGAATCAACAAAATTCACCTCAAGTCGAATTTTATTTATTTTGTACAAAAACTATATTGCTTTTTCTTCATAGCCAACTGTTCAATTTTACCGTTAATGCCTTTATGCAGTCAGGAATCAACCATTTGTTTCCCTGACGCCAATATTCCTGCCATTGTTATAAAGGTGAATGCAACTTGGCTTCCTTCCAATTTTGGGTTGCGTAAGATTGGTTAAAAACTTAATTGAAAGAATCGTTTGCAAATAGTTGAATGAATAGCAATGTACGCGATTTTTAAAATTTTACTCTGACGTTTTTTTACATAATGCTATGTTCAAAGACTTAATTTCTAAGTAAAACAATATTAGTAATTAATATGCACATTCAAACATTCTTACACGCAGCACGAATAAAATGTTGTGGAAATGTAGAATGACTTATCAAACAGTATAAATATCTTCCTTAAAGCTCATCTATAGTAAAATTGCCCATTTTGAATTATTAAAAAGCCAAATTATCACTAATCAATTTCACCGAAAAGGAAATGTACAAAAGCTCAGCACCCACTCAAATTAAACCCTAGTCTGGATGAGGTAAGGAATTTAGTGTTTTTCTTAAAGTGTGAAAAAGCTAGAGAAGGTCTTCAGTTTTCAGTCTTTGTCCGTTAGTGGATTAATAATACTGACAATGTTTATACGGAGGAGAAATCATTTTCCTGTGTTCTCCATACGGATAAAGTTTTCCTGTGGTTGAAAGAAAATGCTCAAAAAATGTAAGTTTTTAAAGTGGATATTGTTGGTGTCAGTGCTATTGAAAATAAAGATTGGAAAATTTTTCTGGTCGCCATTGACGAGCAGAAGCAAATTTATTAGTCGCAACTCCTGTTTCTCTAGTTGCCGCTTTCTTTGTAAACCGAAAAAAATGAACAAATAAAGTAGTCAAAACTACAAATTAGCTTTTAAATTACTGTTAAAACATAAAAATAGTGTTTCCTGGACAGAGTGGCAACCGGGTGGCGAATTCTTTTTTTTATTTAGTCGCCAAGTTTTGCTCTTTAAATGTAATACGTATCTTGACATTTCAGCCAGCATCGCTATCGTAATTAAAGAAAGAACTGTATTTAAAGTATCGATTCTTCTTTCCTATCAGAAATAATCAAAACAATCCTTTTCCCGGAGCACGTGATAGAGAGCGACTGTTTCGTGCACTATCGGGGCAATCAGCTGTGTTGCTTAAACAGCTGCTTCGCCGACTAGTTTTTTAGACAGCCGAAGTAGGTCGTTTCTATGGTGCTAAAGGCGGGACGCACCACCCGTACGGCGCCGAAGACCACGTGGCGGTGACGCGTTGGTGGACGCGTTGGACTTATATAATCGGCGTCTGCCGGCCCTTTTTGTGAATTACGTTTATTTACGCGACGACAGGAGTGACCTCAGTTCGTTTTCATTTAATTCAAAGTTCGCGTTTTGTTGACGGCGGGGTTTTCTTTTGAAGGATAGTTTGAAACATTGTTTTCACTTGAGTTTTAGTTTCCGTTTCTATGACGGTTTTTTTTTTGGTAACTATTAAGATTTTTTTTTTATTTTTTGTGTGCTTTGTAACTATTCAGATTTTGTTTTTTGTGTATTTTGTAGCTATTCAGATCTTATATTTAGTTCTGGCACTGGGTGTGTGGGTTCTAATCGTTGTTTTTATTTTTTTGTTTAATGTAGAATATGACTTCATTTTCCGGTTGTTTCCTACATAAGAAAACTGTTGACACTTTTTAAGAATGTGGAACACTTAAGGAGAATTTTAAAAGAAATATTTCTTTCGAACTTGGATGCTATTCAAATTTATTTACTCCACACTATATTAATTTCTTTACTACAGTACAATATACGCAAAAGATTTGACATGGCTTGGTTCTCATAATTAATACTGCATAGCTAAACTCCGAAAAAGTTTTTTCTGAATTGTAAAATAATGATTCGCAGCCATTGATTGTATCGTTTTTCACAACCACGCAACAGTTTCGTAACTTAGCTATGCGCCAGTCTTGTAGAATGATATCACGTTTTTCAACATTTTGACCCTCTCCCCTTTTGTCAACTAAGTCGGTCTTAACCGTCCCCCCTTGTCACATGTCACGCTCATTAACATGTTTTTGTAAATGACACGTATGATGTCCCTCTTCCCGCAATTTCAGGAACCACTTGAAATCACGCTATCCTCAAGCGTGACTTCAACCCCTAAGCAAAATATTTTCGGACATAGTCTGTTAACCAAAAATATAGATATTGAAAGAGATGTGATGCAGACGTTTATTCGATATAACACCACTGACCACTCCATTCGGCATTTGAAGGTAATTTCCTAGAAAATTAAATTTCGGATTAAGTGCACGTGTTTTATATTTCCTTTTAATTAGTTTTCAAATTGGCGTTGAAAATCATGTCAACTAGTGATTTTTTTTAATAACATCTCGTAATTCTTCCAACTCGTAGTTGATAAGTGTTTTAGTTTTGCTTAACTAACATTTCGTTTGTTCGGCGTTGGTTTGCATTCTCAAAGGACGAATGTAATTTTTGTTACTTGATTTTTTTTCTTGTATTTTAAAAATAGTAGAACAATCTAACACATCTGACAACTAAATGTCAGAAGCAGACACCGACAAAAATTATAAAATCTTGTGAGCCAGGGAAAACAGTTAGGCGCCAGACAAGTTATTTCTAAGAGTGTATAGGAAAATTGAGTGTGGCATGAGTTCTGAAGGAACTTGTCGCCAAGGTGTTTTTTTTTTTTTTTTTTTTTTTTTGTCGCCCTAGTCGAAAATACTAGCTTTTAATCAAATGAATTTATAGTTGATTTAGTTTGTAAAACTGTTTTAAATATTAGTACTTTGTGTTAAAAAAAAAGCGGAAAAAAAGGTAAGTGGTTATCCAAAAGTATACTCATGAAGTAGTGTGTGTGGAGGGGGGAGGGGAGCGGTCTTCCCCACACTTGAAGCTCACTTGTCCGTTTTGTAAAATTCAATTTTTTGCCCTCTTATGAATGAGTTTAATACAGCGGAACATTTTTATTCATTCTATTATTGTGGCGTATCCTTATTCAAGCTAAGTATTTAATTAGTTCTTATTAATTCTAAACATCTGTGTGATTTTAAATAAGTGAATCAGTACCTTCAGTTGCTGAAGCAACCTATTTTTTCGCAAGATGGACTAAGGCGATCATGGCAGCCAAACTCGATTTTCTATTAGAAGCTTATTGATACGCCAATACCTGTTTGGCCTCTGGGAGTACGTTACTTTCTCAGGAGCGGTAGTTCAACAGGTTAAAACTTGCCGACGCGTAGGGGGGTCTTTCGGGGGTTGGAATGCTGTTGTGAATGGATGTCTGGGTTAGACGTTGAATGGGGCTGGGAGGGGTTGTATAGTTATAGGATTTTTTTTCTTCTCCCGCCGAGCCATCTGTAAAAAGGGAATGGAAAATGGAATGTTGGGATTTGTATTTATGAGAGTGTACAGGTTTTATGGCTCGTCGATCGACTCCGAGGAGGCCAACAGGTGAAATTTCTTTGTCGTGCAGTGCTTGGATTCGGTTTAGATCGTGTAAAAAAGGGGTTGGATGAAAGCGTTAACGGATTTTTCAAGACAAATTTGAGGAGCTGATCTTGTTTTCAATTTATGATTTGTTTGGAGTTACACGAACAAAGCTTCAGATTGAAAAAGAACGAGACTCGATTTTTACATGCGCGTGTTCCACTCCCGGCAGCATTACGAATACGATGTTTTCAACACGCCAAGCAAGCTAGACTATGCAGGCCATGATTAAAGCGTGGGCCAACTGTGGCCAGGCCTTTAGGCCCCAATTTCTTTTCGAGGTTCATTATATATAATAGAATTTGCATTTACTTGGTTTTGAATGCAAAATGTTTGTTTCTTTTTCCTTTATTTCTCTACTTGTGGTTTAGTTTGAACATACAGCATATTCATTAAAATCCTATTGCAGTTTGTACAGAGCAAATATTTCAATTAAATAGGGATTTTTTTTTTTTCTTTGTGGAACACTTTTAGTATGTATTTATACTATTAATGAGAGAAAGGAGGGCCCGGATAAACTCCAGGCCCATGGCCCACTATGTCTTATTGGGCCCCTGAGAGTGATTGATAAGGCGGTATTCAAATTAAAGTTTCAAAATATAATGTTTCTTGAAATTGCACTTGTTCCGTCATTTTACTTTCGAACTTACTAAAAAATGATTTAAGAATAAAGCTATCGCGACAATAAGAAAAAAAAAAAAACTCTTGGTAACCCGAGTGCTCATATTTTAATAATGTATCGTGTTACCCCCTCTCTCCTGAACATTTCAAAGGTGAATTTGAAGACACGAGCTAGAATAAGTGTTTGTCAAAAAAAAAAAAAAAAGTTTACGAACTTTTGAGACAAATGACACAGATAGCAGCTTCAATTCATACTTCACAAAAAAAAAAAAAAAAAATTTTCCCTTTTCCTAAATAAGTATTTTTATTTTTTGTTACACGTATAAAACTGGTAGAAATATTAATACCTCGCAAGTTGATCTGCTGATAATCCAAAGATTTATCTGTTATGTCCCTTAATATAATCATTCTCGGGGGTCATATACTTTGAAATGTTTTTTTTTTCGCCATAAACAAGTGTTCTCTCTTTTTTTTTTTTTTCAGTATTGTTGACAGGGCAGTGAATTGACAGTAGACTATTTCGTATCTTGAAAATGAACTCAGAGCTCTATTTTGAAACAGTATTTTCCGATAGGTTTTGACCTAGAAATTGTATTATACATATTACGTTATAACTAAAAGTGCGCGTAGTTTTTCCCTTTGTGTCAGAAATTTGAGCTGCAATTGAGTCTTTCAAGTGACGTTTATGAATATTTCCTGTCGCATTCATTTTTTCTCTTTGCCAAGTTCCAAAGGAAATTGAGGACAATAAAATCCATGGCCATCCTTGGGATTACATTATCTTTTATCAAGCACACAACTTTCAAGATTTAAATTATCTGAAAACAGATTTTTTTTTATTTATTTAAATATACACTTCGCCTGCTTGCTGTTTTCAACTTGTTTCTCCCTTATCTCTTTTCTAAAAAGATACTTTGAGCTAATAAATGCTTTTAGATTTTATTTATCTTTTTTTAGTCTTCTCTCTGACATTTAAGTCCTTTTCCAAAACTGTCATTTGTCGACCTGGAAAACTGGTGAACTTTTTATGGACCATTATGAGACACATATTTAAGTTCGGTTTAGTATGAATTATCAGATTCAAATTATTTACTGTTTACATTTTTCCTTGTCATTCAGATATCAAAATATTAATATTAGCGAAATAAAATAAGTTTAAAAATTTACTGTTTTTTTTTTCTTTCGAAAAATTAACAAGTTTCAATATATTACATCATAACTAATATTCCTCAGTGTGTTAACCTGAAGAATTATAATACCGAAATGAAACATTGATCCGTTTCCTCTGGGATTTCCACAATATGTATAAACCCTTAGTATTTCCTACAGGAAATATTCTAAACTTTAAAATACAATAGAACCTTATTAATCATCATTTCTGTTATACGAACAGATAGGTTTATATCGTTTGACAAACTTGCAATTGCTACGTGTCCAGCGTAAAAAATAAAGTTATTAGGTACTATGTTATGTTGATATAGGCACAGCTTTGAAAATATTACTGTTGATCAGGGCTGAATCTGTAAATTTTTCTCTACCGGTACGCCAATAACAAATAATTGAATATCAAAACGTCATCAACTGACTCTATGTGAAAGGGAAATCTATTTTCCTTGAAAAGCAGCACCTTAGCGGCTTTCCGGTACGTTCTAGCACCAATTCACCCCAACTAAAGATTAGCATTGAAAAACATTTTTTTTTCACTGTAATATATTTTTCATTGGTATGTAGTTGACTGATTAGCACACGTTTCAGTCATTATTGCGATTCAGAAGTATTAAGTGTGATAATCCACCTCCAGTAGAACGATTCCAACTTTCATATTCGGGTGCAGCTACTATTTTTGGATTTATAGCGTTAAATTTTTTAATGTTAAATTTTACGTGTGCTAATCAGTCAACTATATACCAATAAAAAATAGCGTATTTTTCAGTGGTATGCAGTTAACTGATTAGCACACGTTTCAGTCATTATTGCGATTCAGAAGAAAAAGTGGGATTTCCCACCAGCAGTAATCGGAACGATCCCAACTTTCATATTTGGGTGAAGCTACTACTATTGGACTTAAATAGCGTTAACTGTGACCAGATACTGCTACCTGGGCTCCACGTGTCACACGTGGCTTAATTTCCTCCAGGTACGTTTCATCCGGGAAATTAACCGACTAACATCTTTGGCTCCAGAAGTGTTGACGAAATTAGATTTGTGTTGCTGATGATGATTCTTATCGTTTTTGGCGATCAACCATTTGAACTAAAATGTAAGCAAACGGTAGTGGTGATTTAAGTTTGATGTTACAGGAACCCCTGGCAGAGGTCTTATGTGTATACTTTTTCCGTTTCCTTTTTGGAGAATTGTTGAGGGAAGTCATTGCATATTGAAATTCTGTACAAAAACTGTATTACGTTCATGTTTTTGATGTGAGGTTTTTTAAAAAGTAAGTTTTTACATTGGAATTGGCCATTAAAATAAGTGAAATAAGTAATGCAGAAAATATATCTTATGAGCAGTGAATAAAGCCTTATCTTAAACATCTCAATGCTCTAATTTTAATGAAAAATACAGAAAAAAAGGTAATATCTTGTGCTGAACACATAAGACATCGTTTTTTTGCATCTTAAATAAAAACCATGTCTTTAGAGCATTTTTAATTTCTATTATTATAGATTGAATCAAATACTGCCGATTTTCTTTAACGGATTTGATTATAATATTATTTACATATAATTTAATGTTTTTATTTTCTTACCGAAGTTTAACTCATGCAATTATGATGCGTTCAATGCTATTTCTATATTTCCAGCAATTCTAGAATTCTTCATAATGTTCATTTGTAAGTCCACACGTTGCGTGCATACCAAACGGCACAAACTCCTGAATGACCGAAGGCCGAATGATTGTCTGAACAATGAAATTAAAATACCGATTGAGAGAAATGGGGAAAATTGCGGTAAATTTCCCTCGTCTGCGAACTTTTCCTGAATGACAGAATCAGCTGTTTGTCATCCGAGTGATTAATGGCCTTCAGTAACGTGAGATTACCTATGCAGTGAATTTACGCTTGACCGCCGCTAACGTCTGAGAGGCCTAGATCATAATCAACTCTTGAACAACTCCTCTCTAAAAAAAATAAAATAATAAAAATAAATAAATAAATAATGTAGAGATTATAACGTTTAACGGAATTGAAAGGTTTTTAAAAATTATTAAGATATCAATCCGAATTTCCTACTGTAGAAATTTGTGAACATTAATATGTTATTTATTCTTTTTTTAATCGTGTATTGCTGCAAAGATACAGCAAAACGCAAATATTAAACGTGATCCGTGACATACAAATAAGCCAAAAATTCAAAGAATTGAGTACGTAAAAGCCAAATGTGAACGATTTTGGACATATAAATTAAAATAAATGCCTTAACTAATGAAAATAAATGAAGGGCTAGGGGAAAAAAGATGAAAATGACCAAAAAGCGATTTCGAGAAAAACGAAGAACAAAGTTTGATTTCGTAGTTAAAAGAGTTTTCATGGACATTTGGCTCAACTCTCATCTTTTTTCCCCCATGTTGTTCTACCAGATATTAATCCTTCATAGCCCCTAAATAGCGCTAATATCTCAAAATTGACGAAAAAGTGACTTTCATCTTTTCTCCCCCTGGCCCTTCAAATAGCAAGTATTTTTTAAAAATGCGCCTTTTTTTCATGGTAGTGGTTATTCCAAGAACAATTATTACTTTTGTATTTGAAAGTTTTTTACGTAACAGCTGAAAGAAAACGTTTGGTTGTGTTTGATTGAGAGTCCTTAAGAAGTCCTTAATTTTCACTTTTAAAAATCAGTATGAATCCTGTTTCCCGCGCATTGCCGAAATGAAATGCTTGTTCCGAATAAGTTGGAAGTATCTACAGTACACTCTCGACTATCCGCGGAATTGGGTGGCACGGGTCTAGCGGATAACGAAAATCTTTGATAATCCGAAAAAAGCATAAAATAAGGGGTAAAGAAGATAAAAAATGTCTTGCTTAAAAATAATTGCATTACACTTAAAATGTGATATGTACAAGCAGTGACGATAGGTATAGCATAAAAAATTGTATTTGAGGTTATCAAGCATATGCTAAAAAGTGGTACTTACGATAACGCCCAGGTTAAAAAAAAAAATTGAATGAAGTACACCGCACTCTTTGGTAAGAAAGGTTTAGAAGAACAAAAGTTAAATTCGTAATTTTCGAAAAAAAAAAAAAATATGTTTTTAGTGTTCTTTTCTTTCCCGAGAGCCTCGCGGATAACTGAGTTTACTGTGCTTGTGAAAGAAAACGGGAAGAAAGAAAAAAAAAAAAAAGGCCACGAATGTCCTTTCTCCGTCATCTTTTCCTGAATGGAAAATCAGCTGTTTGTCTGCCGAGCTATTAAGTAATGGCGTTCAGTGACGTGTTCCCACTTATGCACAGTCAAGTACTTCTCTCAATATCCTGTATTTATTTCTGCTTTCTTTCACTGCAGTCTTTTCACCAACAAAGAACTCTTTTAAAAACAACTTATGAACTTATAATTCTTAACTAAGTGCGTGAACAAATAACAACATGAGTTCTGCTCATTCCCTTCCCATTCATTGCTCATTAACAATTTTCTGAAGCTGGAAATTTTCTCACGATTCAAATCAAATCATCTCTCTTCTTTTACACAAACATAAGGTCAAAGGTCCGCGAACAGAAAATCCATGACCAAAATATGGGACCGAATGATATTGGGTATAAGATCCGATGATAGAATATCCATGAACAGAATCTCCCCCCCCCCCAAAAAAAAACAATCTGTGTCAGGGGGGGCGAGGTGTCATAGCAGTCCTTGTATGTGGAGAAATTGCCATACTAGGATTATCTAAAGTGTTAATCTTGGTGTTAATTAAGGTATCTGGGGGGGGGGGGCTCCAAAGCACCCTCTCACCCTTCCCCCTGCTCCTCCGTTGGTAATAGGTACCATTATTTTGCCTTTATTTGTAAAAGCACTTTACAAGATGCAAATATGAGTTTTGGGATGTTCCTACGGCTTGAATAACTGCGGTGCTGTTAAAATTTTTATTTGCAGATAAATTTCAGCTCCTATTTTTTCTTGCGAAGTCAATAAATTGCTTGCTCGAAGGAAAAAAAATCGAAAATAAAAGTCCAGTGCGTATGTAATGGACAAATGTTTTATCAAAAGTGCCCAAATCAGTTTTGTTTTGACGTGTTCTTTCACAAAGAAGTTGAAATATAATTCGTTGCATACTGTTGAAAATTACTTTTTGTTTCGAAAAAAAAAAAAGGTAATGCTTTGTTTTAAAACAAGATAATTTGTGCCTTACCATTAGTTTTCTCTTTGTTGAGGAATCGATCAAAGTTACATTTTGCATTGATTTCTTCGGGTGGATTTGAGGCTATTCGCAATTCTATCACTAAATGAATAAGAAAAATAGTGGAAAGTAAGAAAAAAAGAATGCCACTGCATAGCCATAAATGAAAACCGAGCCATTTCTTTTCAGCTCAAATAGATTTTGTCACGAAAGACACAAATTCTCTTTTGATGAAATTAACTTTTTGCGCTTTTGATTACTTATTGATTTTCTTTCTCTATTTTTCCTGAAAATTTATATAACAAATTATGCTTGCTTTTTTTCCTTTTGCATTTGTTAGAGGACGCAGTTCACAACTGAATTTAAACGATTAAGATATTTAAAATGCGATGAAAACTGAATAAATCTTTATTTAGAATTGGCGCTGTGATCGAAAAGCGCGCGCTTAGCGAATATTTGAGAGATTCGTCCACGGAGAAAAGCGAGCCCAGCTGTTGCTCGGTTCAAGGGCCCTGCGGCGTTCAAGGTCACCTTCAATTGCCACGTGTCCTGAAAGCTGGCGCAGTTACTTTTCTACCGTTGCTCCAAGCTATTGTTTCGGAGCCGACGCGATTGCCAGTTTTGGCGAGCTTTTCGCGCGCTTTGGGAAAATACCATAAGCGAAGAGATATTGATTTTTTTTCTGTTATTTCAAGGGAGAAATGTGGAATCTTTGACGTGATTTTTCTTCCGTCTAATGCGAGTTTCTTTTTGTATTTTGTTTGAGTTTTTTCGGAGGCACGGAAACAGCTCCATATCGATTTCTCGGGATTAGGTTATAAGTTCGCTGGGGCAGTATGTATGCAGAATGAGATTTTATCGATCTTTTTAATTTAGATGAATCTTAATTATACTGACAAACGAAAATTTTCATTCGATGTCAAATAATTCCCCTTGCAAATTAAAAATATTTTATGCTCAAAATCCTTTTGTTCATTTGCATTTATAACTATATCTCCTGTTTTTAAAGATGTTTTAAAATAGTTTTTTATGTGACATTTTATATTTTAATTAAATTCTGTTATTGAATGAGCAGTATCCGAAATTTCAATAAATTCCGTTCAATTATTTGTAAATCTTCTTTTTTTAATCATATTTTCTTTATGGGGGTATAAATGGAGTGTTACCGGTTTCGAATAGAAAAACTTATTTCACAGGGGCTGCGGAAGATAAAATGTAAATTCTGATGTGTTTACGCCGTTGAAAAACGCCTGCATATTTTAGAGAACCATAACAAGGGAGGATCCAGGATTTTTCTTTCTTTTCACTGTGCTTGCTGGTTTACAAATGTTGATCTCAAAAGATTCGGACTTCAAATCCGAAACATTTCCAGGGGAGCCCCGAACCTTCTACCCCTAATTTCATTAAAACTCGTGTAAAATTAACTCTTGGCCAAAGGCAACGCTATAACTCGATCGGGCCTTGCTTACACAATTGCTAATTTCCCTTAAAAAATAAACAAATAAAAAGACAGGTGCCGACCGAACATGTTTTAGGGGATTAGATAATAAATTTTATTTCAATGCGTTTTAATTACTTACTTAATTTTACATCCTTTTATTTCTGGTTCAACAAAATCATAAATTTAATGAAGGTGGGAAAACTATCTTAGTATTTTATTCAATCACCGTTTGTTTTGCTTCCATGTATGCCCGGGGTAAGGTATTTAATTGCGATGTATTTCCGTTTCTGCTTTAGTTTCTTAATAACTTGCTTCCGCTTGTTCTTTCCGGATGAAAAACTCGGTAATTTTTTGATAGATTTTCAGGTTCATAAAATTTTACGAGTTTTCGTTGTTTTTCCTACTGAGTTTTGCATTGATTGATCATAAGGGTGAATATTCCGAAGAATGTAATTGTTTGATATACAGTGAAATCTGTGTATAACGATATTCTAGGGACCGAAAAAAAATATCGTTATAGACAGATTATCATTGTAGACAGTTTTGCATTGAGTAGATGGAAAGTTGGCTGGGACCAAACCAAAATATCGTAATAGGCAGGTTTATCTTTATGTACAGTATCGTTATACACAGGTTTCACTGTATATATTAAATGTTTATATATGTTTGAATTATATATGAAATGTAAGATTCCAGGTTTAAATCTCGAGGTTATTTGAACATTATATATATATATATATATATATATATATATATATATATATATATATATATATATATATATATATATATATAATATATATATATATATATATATATATATATATATATATATATATATATATATTTTTTTTTTTTTTTTTTACGACACCATTACTTTTGTATCTAATTCTAGCTGAAACAAAAGTTGTAGTTCCTTGACTAAGTGTTTTTTAACTAAGCACTCGTAATATAATTATAAATTTTTAATTTATATTTCAATCAATTTGTTCGCTTCACGGAAAAAAAAATCAAAATCTTTACCATGAACTTATTACTTGCTGGTAGTCTTATTGTTACTTCAATGTAAAAAAATAATCGCATGAATTTTTTTTTCCATTTACTGAGGAAAATCTTACAAATTCAAATTCGCCGTGTCGAGTTTCGCTGTATATTTATATTAAATTCAAGCCATAAAACTTTTTTCTCTACTGGAAAAAGTTCCACAAAGAATCTCAAGAAAATATAACAAAAAGCAGTTCAAGTTCAGCTAGAAAATACTCAGCATAATTTCCATGAATCTCAACACAATTACCCAAAATTGTATTACCCGACATTTCGTTCATTCAAAAATGCCAAAATGAGTACCGACAGTAAGAAAAAAAATGCTTTTAAACCAGCGCCACCCAAGAGTCATTGTCCGTTATCTCTTATTACAATGCGAGCATTTTAAATTCAGTTTTGTGGAAATAGTGTTTCAGCCGTATAAACCACGATTTACGTCCGACATCTTTTTCTTTTTTCAGACCTCATCCGAAAACTCGACGAACCGCAAATTCCAAGTATTCAATGATAGCTCTCATTTATGCTTGAACGTTGAAGAATTTATGTAGATGCGCAATTTGAAATTGAATAGAGGAGCATGTATTATGCTTTGAATGGAGTTTGGGAGAAGTTTTTCTCACTGTAAAATATGCGCATTTACGGTATTAAATTTGGACTAGATTATTTTCTGTATGTGTTTTTAATGTGATCTAACTTTTAAAAACTAGAAATTCATACCTTTAAACTGGAGAGCGTAGACAAAAACTGATAAATAGGGATATATTTTTTCAAGATTCATGATTCACTAGGCAACACATTTTTTTTCTTCTTTCTGTAATTTGATGCTCTAAACTCTTGAGGAATTATATTTCAGCTATATAGGCTGCCATTTAATATAGTACTTCATAAAACAAATCTGAATGAATACAAATCGGTAAATATGTATTCTTTAATATGTGACTTAAATACAAGTTACGTTCTTTTTTCAATAAGGGTCCATTGCGGCGTATTTTGACAGCTTACCTATGTCTGCAGAAAAAGTGCGGGATTCGGGCATAAGGTGCAAATCAAAAAATTCTTTGAACAGAAGATTCACGTCGGAAAGGTTCGGTGGGTATAAAATTCGTTGGGTATCCAAAAAGGTTGAAGGACAAAAGGTACACGGATAGGTCCTTTTTTTGGTTTGAATAGGCCGGACATAAAGTTCAATTTTTCTGAGTAGGATCTAAAATGTTCAAAAATCGATACAAATAATTAAAAAGCAGCATTTTAATTGATATGAGACAATTTCTACGTGCTGAGTTAATCGATTGGAATAAGTTTGGAAAACCAACCTGTCTTGAACTGTTTATTGTGGCTTTTTTGCCTCTCTCCATAAATCCTCTTGTTGTATAATTAGGTATTCTACTGTTCAGTGAAATCAAAGTACAAATAGCGAATTGCAATTTCATTTACTATCAAAATTTCTAAAATTGCTCCGTATTCCCTCCTAAGATTTATAGCCACAAGTACAAAACTAAAAGCTGAAGAAACGGCGGAAAAAAACCCACTTCTGTAGTTAGCAATTTTTGCAGTAGCGCTGTCCTCATGATGCCGAGCATTACGCAATGTGTTCTGCTTAGATGTAATTGAAAATAAATAAAATAAAAATACAATTTATCTGCGAATTAGGGTGGCACGGAAACCGCGGATTCTCCAAAAAATACTAGTGTATGCAAAAGCTAAAAAGTGTCAACATACATTTGATTAGTAGCTGAAAATGATAACATTGTATGCAAAAGATGTGTATAAAACCTAAAAACGACTAATAACGCACTCGCATTAAAAAAAAAAAAAAAAACCGCAAATAATCCGAACCGTGGATTATCCGACCGCGGATAATCAGGAGTTTACTGTATTTACTTTTAAAGTTATAAAATGGGAAAAAAAAAGTTTTCTTTTCAAACGCTGTTTTCCAGCATTCTTGAAGTTCAAAGTTTGTTCTTTTGTTTGTTTCTCCCTTTTCCCTCCGAGCTGATGTCAAAAATAAAACTATTGCATCATTTGCAGCCAACACCACAAAACGTGTTCGACCCATTCAATAATGCATAGTTCATTCTGCGCCCAAGTGGCCTTCAACCATGTCCAAATAGAAGGCAAGCCACTGTCTATAAATGTCACAATTCGAACAAACATATGACGCCAATCTCTCCTGACGGAACTTTTGAAAGCAAAAAGATTAAAAAAAAAAAAAACCGCTCCGGTCAGAGCAGGTGCGTTTTACAACTAATGCCACGTGACCCTTATAACCCCCTCTTCAGATAAAAGCAGGTGTTCCTTTGTCCTGCAACGTACTTGTTCCCTTTCCTGCTCCAAGTTATCTTCTCGGTAGAGGTGGAAATTATTTCTTAGCATCTGGTTTCGAAAAACTGGGAGTTTTTGAAATTATCCAACGACTTTATTTTATACGTTAGCTTTTCAGTTAAATTTTGATTATACTGGAGCAAATTTTGAACTTGAGATGAGCAAAAAATTTACCTGAGACACTGGCAGTGATTTTGGAATGATATTGTAAATTGAATAATTTCATTAGGCGACAAAATTTCCGTTTTTTTTTTTTTTTCTCTCTCTCTCTTCCTTTTTATGATTTAAGTTGGGCTGTCATTTTGAATTTCTTACTGGTGTTGGGGAGGCAAAGCGTATTAACTACAAAGCATGTACTTCTAAAGGGTAAAATTGTATGTTTGTGACAAGGGTGTATCAAGAAGTGTGACTTGAAGCATTTTTTATATCGATATGATTATGTAATATAGCTTGACATGTAATAAGGAAAGGGGAGGACGTTAAGGTGAAATGTGAAAGTATGTTACAAAGGAGAAGGTGATCAAATATGGCAATAAAAAGGGCGACATATTTTGGACCGCTCCTGAGTATATAAAGTCGACAAAATATGTTTCCATTTCTAAATAATGTAGGTATTCTAACCGAGCTTATAAATTGATTGCATTTTCAACCAGGAGCGGCATTTCAATACTTCGTTTGAGGGGGCGAGTTTGTTAAATATGAAGTACCTCAGTATGGAAAAAAATACATATTGGTTAAAAGAAAAATTATCTGAAACTGGATTTAATATTAAGAAAAATTGGAGTTATTAAAACAATTTAAAGTTTTATGATTAAACTTTAAAATTATTTTGTAATTATTTATCACATAAAATATCTTCATTAAAAATTTGTTATTAGCTTTTAGTCAAGTTTTAATCTGCAATTTTTGGAGTCAAGAAGAGTATTTCTTCCATCGATTTCCAGTGTCTTGTGCTGGAAAACCCAAGCAGCTAAATTTGAAAATCCTTTCTTGTTCAGTTGGACTTGTTTCAAAGCATTTTTTTCAGATTTTTCTCTTATCAGTAATCATCTTGAGAATATGTTTAAGGATGAGTTTTATCAATCTTTGTTGAAAATTTCACCAGCATTTTTTAGTTCCTTTTGCACGTGAACATTGATTTGTGTTATACAAAAATTGAATTTATCCGTTTTTTAACATTCTGCGAAAAATATTTGAGGTTGCGACCGCTCCCTCTTGTCCCCCTAATTTGCCGCCCCTGTTCTTAACCGAGTCGATTTTTTTATCTTTGTACTGCCAAAACAAGAGTAATATAACAAAAAGAAAGGAAAAAAGGAAATTGAAATTTTTTAAATATTACACACACACACACACACACACACACACACACACACACACACACACACACACACACATATATATATATATATATATATTCAACCAGGATTTTAAATTCAAGCTTTATTCCCTGCATCATTTAAAATTTTTAAAAGTTCTGACAACCGGTGCAACTAATTCCCAGTTAAAACACTAAAATGTTCATGCTTCATGTCGAGGAATATCCAAAATTTCTTCGACAGTAATGTTTGGGGTTTTCTTAACAAAAATTTCCTCAATGCATTTATTAGGGCAGTACGTTTTAAAATTAATATAAGCTAAAACTATCGCGAACTGATGGTTCAGCAGCAGCAGCCGTTATCAGAGATTCAGTAGGTTGATCTTGCCGAAAAATAGCAGGAAGTTCATTTGAAGGGGCAAGTGGATAAAGGTTATTTGTGACAATTTTTGAAACAAACTTTTTACCATGGATGAAGGTGATAAGTCCATCAGTATCGTGTCCCGTTAGTCACAGAAATGGTTGGTAACTAAGAATAAGACCCCATTTTACCCGTTAAGAAAAATCCAGTCAAAAAAAAATAACATTTTTTGCAAAAGCTTTTTCTAGAAATTTAAAAAATTGTCACATATCACCTTTATCCACTTGCCCGTTCAATTATATAAGCTGAAACTATCGCGAATTGATGGTTCAGCAGCAGCTGCTATCAGAGATTCAGTAGGTCGATCTTGCCGAAGAATCGCAGGAAGTACATTTGATAACAGGGATCCTGATTTTACTTGGAAGACATCCAGGTCAACGGTTGACATTTTATCCGTCGTCTTTTGTGCTACCAAGAAAGTGTGAGTACATTATTTTCCTCGAGTTTCTCTCTGTAAATTGAAACAGAGACGTCTATTGTGGCTGGTGAAGTTCTCAGAGAGAGTAGCTGTTTGTAACACGCTTTGTTAAGTCAGTGTTATGAGTAGCAGTTCGTCGAAGTGGCTGTGTTAAATCGTAATCATAATGCCACGATATACAAACTGAGCCTCTTAAGTTTGATTGTGGCTGGTAATGAAGAATGTATTTTTTTTAGTCTGAGTGTTTGAAACAGAAGTAACAAATAATGCGTTTGATACTTTGAATCGTATTTTCAATGGAAGTAGCTGTAAAATATATAAATTTATTTAATGATATTTTAGGTAGCTTTAAAGATGGACAAATTGATTTGTTCGTAAATACAGAATTAATTAAACGTGATTTGTAAATGATCTCATATGCTGTTATTATTAAAAAATTAAAAACAAACTCAATTTTCCGAAATTAATAATTGTTTTAAGTTACTTTTAAAAAAACTTTCGAGTTAAAAGAATTACATAAGCAGAAAAAAAAGAGACGTTAGAGATCTTTAAAAATACAGATTGTGTAAAAAAGAAGCAATATTTTTTTCAAAATTTACGAACCTTTCCACATAATTTGCTGAATAAGAGTGTGGAGGAAGCAAGGTTCTCCATAGAAATATTCAAATTTAAATTAAAAACCGCGTTTTAGAATATTTTTGGAAAGGAGGAGAGTTAATGGAATTCCCTCCCGATTTAAAGGAAATAAATAATTAATTTCAGGCTGTCTTTTCGGAAATTTTACCAAAATGAAATTTTAGATACAATTTTAAGCTCTTTTAGACTTCAAATTTTGCAATCTCATAGAGGTGCTCGTGTTCTGAATTGATTCGAAGTGGAAACTTCTGATTAATTATGTGTAAGGAAAAAATTCCTATTTTCATTGATTTTTTTAATAGGAATTTTGTTCATTCGAAGTGATGTGTACTGAGAAAGAGTGGTCATTCGGGAAGGGAGATGAGGTGGTCCCGACCCCCTTGACTACGTCCTTGGCCGCCCGCGCAATCCTGCCGCCGTGGGCTGTAACTCAAACAGCCCACATATAAATACGGCTCTGGCTGCCGATCTAGAGTCGGAGTCGTGGAGTCGAACTAATTTTGGGGCAAAGGAATTGGAGTCGGAGCAGGTCATTTTCCCTCCGACTCCATCCACAGACCTGGAAACATCATCCCAGCAAGTCAGACATATTTATACATTCCCCGACCAAAAAATGGAGAGAAAAAAGTTTGTACTCTTATTAACAAAATATGTTCTCTTTTAATAACGAAAAAAAAAAGTAATTTAGGTCACGTGTATGTATCTAACCGCGCCCCTTAGACTGTGAAAAAAGGGGAGTATTCGTCGCCAAAGAATTTCGTCAATGACGTTTCGTCTGCACGCAGGATAGCGTTTCAAGTTCTGAGGAACTATGTCAACAGAGCAACTTAACACAAAGTATTTTGTTGTGTCTAAAAATAAAGCCGACTCCACTTCATCGTGCGGGACGAATTGGAGAAAGAAAATGACAATAATAATGAAAAAAAAAGGCCCTATTTAAAATATACTTCCTGCTGTTTTTGCGGCGCTATCAGCTGCTCAGACCTAAGCCAACCGTTACCTGTCGTTGGAACAATGCCAGGATAGCAGTTGGGACGCACCTTGATGTACTTAAAATATTTTTTGTTTTTCGGTGTTCGAAGGTGATCAACCTCATTGGTTTAAGATGCGTTGCGCGTAGGTGGGAAGATTGATTTTGTCAAATTGCGCACCAGAGATTCTCTATCATAAAATTTGAATTCAAATGAGTGTATCTGAACTTTTAATTGGTTGACTTGCTGACTTAGGGTTGGATTTTGATTCGTTGTGTCTTACATTTAAAATCTTGAGTGAAGCCCTTCCATGGTTTTTTTACTTCTGGCAAAAATGTAGCCGTTTTGTAGGGTCAAAAATATGTTTTTCATATTTTGGTAGTTTACCAAGACTAGGTACAGAAGTTTAATTGCTGTTAAACTTTGCTGGAGAGTTGTAACTGGGAAAAAAAAATTAAATACATACATAGTGCTCCTCTGGAAAGCTGAGCTACATGTATGACCTTTAACAACGTTTCCCTCTTTTTGGGCAATAGGAAAAGGCAATTGCCGCTGATTTGAGTTGAAATACATATGAAAACTGACTACGAATATAACCCAACTCCGTTCAATGCCAATTACCACCCGAAAAAGAGGAAATATTGTCTATGTCGGAATTCAACTTACCACAAGAGTTTTAAAGTAGCTTTTAAAGGGTTACACGCTGTTTACAAATAGTTATTCATCCATGCCTCATAATTTTCAAGTTCCTATTTACAAATAGTTAATCATGCATGCCTCATAGTTTTTCAGAGTTCCTTTATTTTTGTGTTTCATTAATGCCTGAATAGATTTGAGTTCAGAAATAGAGTAGGCCGGTGAAGTGGAATTATTTTTTTGCTGAAAAGACACGACGCTGCATTAACTGAAATAAAAACAGAGTTGGTTTATTTTTTACCAGTGGCTGGTGCGTTTTCATTGAAAAGAGGGGACTAGTATTTGAAAATTGCTAATTATCTCGAATATTAATTGCCGGATAATAATTATTTATAGCTAGTTCACACACTATCTAGTTGAACTCGAATATTTTAAAGTCGAAGGTTAGAGAATTTAGAAGGTCTATTAAAAATATAACTAGTTAATACTGCAAGAAGTTTACTCAGGAATAGAGGTGTTTTGAAATAAACTATCAATTATTTTTAAATTGTTAGTTTATACTTCATAAATAAGAAAAACTCCTTTTTTTACTTCACAAATTTTCATCCCAAGATGCAAATATCCTAAAATTTCTATGTTTTGAATCTTTTTGATTAAGAGATGAAACCACTTTTACATTTGCTCCTTGTGCACAACAAGCTACACTAACTGCATTATTTTGTTGTGACAAACTTGTTTTTGGATGAGCAACAAAGTATTAGAATACGTCGTATCAAATTTTGAAAATTATTTGTATTATGATATACCTTGATTTTTATGCATTTTTTAACTTGAATCAACAACGTACTAAAGAACATATTACTAGATAGGTGGCACTAAAAACTGAATTTTACCGCAAACTGAAATTTTACCGTTTCACTTTGCCCACATTCTTGTACTTATTCGAAAGAAAAGGGGAGGGAAAAAAAAAGCCAAAACACTTGGATTTATTGATTCGATATTAAAGTATTAAGAGCTGAAAAATTGCCACTTTTTCAGATGAGTCTGTGCAAAATTTACTTACGTTGTCAGCATTTGAGTTAGTTTTTGACATTTTAAATGCTTTAAAAGTGTCGACAAAAATGTTTAGAAAGTTACATTTGAGAGTTGCCTTGAGACACACACCCTTTCCTTTGCAATTCATTTCTGTTGTGAACAGCTGCTCGACTCTCGTTAAAATTATTTCGGGAGAAGTTCTGAATCATACGATAGTTAAGACTTCCCCAACAACCAAAATAAATGATGACTTTCAGCTGCTATCAAATGTCGTAGCCTAAACGTGTGGCAAGTATGGTCCCAATGGTGTGTGTTTAAAAATAAAGTTATAATAGTATTCTATTTGTTTCTGAGTTTCTTGGAATTATGTGATCAAATGTTAATGTGCTTTGATTAGTTGAACTACGATCTTGACAATGTTTTTGTTTTTGGAGGGTAATAAGAAAGGGTAATTGCTGCGGATTTCAGTCGAAATGAATTTGCCAAACGACTACACGAGACGACTACTTTGCCAACACGATTCAGCGCTAATTACCCTACCCCATTGTTTATTACCCGAAAGAGAGGTAAACCTTGTCAATGTCGGTGGTCAACTTACCAAAAGTTCCTAAGTGAAATGTTTAAAAATTTTTTTTAAATTTTCTTTGCCAACGAAAAACTTACGAAGACATTTCCGTCTGATAATGATACATACACATTTTTACATCATTCTGTTTTCTTTTTTCTTAGTAAAAGCTTTTATGTGCAATTCAGCATTTTGTTAACACTGGAAAAAAAAAAAAAAAAAAAAAAACTTTTTTAGCACTTAATGTTAATTTTTATTCTATCAAACAACATCAAATAAGAGCTTAATAAAACAATTTGTGCCGAGAAATTACTTTTTTTTTTGTTGTTTCTCATTAAAGCGTTCTTTGCTAATTGAAGCGACAAATTTATTTTAACACTCCTTTACAAAAAAAGTAATATTTTCCCCAGGATGATTGCAAGTACTGGACTATTTGGGTCATCATTGAAGTTTTTAAAAATTTCATCTTGGGAATTCTAGAATTTAGGAAATCGTTATAGATAGGAAAAAATTCAGGGGAAAAGCTTAACTTAAACATTAATTCTAAAATTTATTTAGTTATTTTTTTTTCAATGGGAGGGGTTCAACTCCCCCGAACTGTTCGCTACGCCACTGATGGTTTTGTTATGGTTTTTATTATGTTGCCGAACTCGTGTTTCGAGAAAGGCTATTTGGAAAACACTCTATTTGATGTATTAAAATCAAAGTCATGGCAGGTATCGGAGTTAATATGAAGGCACTGGATTCAAGACTTAACCGGATTTCTTCGAAAGTTTGTTTTTTTAATAGTTAAATATCTGTCAATCCAATGTCTTCGATATCATCTATTACTTATTCGACAAATAATTCCAAAGCAAAGATTTTTGAATGACTTTTTTCGTTTTTCGTTTGAAAAACAATCAATTACAACAACGGACATGTTCAATTTATTATTTAAAAAAAAAGTTTATGATATTTCTGCTTTTTGAAGGTGAAGCTACCTCAAATATTATCAGGCTCTGTTAGTGCGTGTAAAAATGTAACCCCTTTTCCTCCTGCCCTAGACATTGAAGATATTTGCAAAAACTGTCGCTGCATTTTTCAGATGACTGCACAGTATTTGCGCTTAAACTTTGCTCTTTCCTTTTTTCTTCGAAAATTTCCACGTCCGGTTTCAGAACGTTGGAATGTTGATAAAACGTGACGGGCATGCAGTAAAAGGGTTTCTCTTTTGTCGAACAGCGATTTTCGAAGTATTCCACGTGTTTGACCGGATTCTTACCTCGTAGACCTTTTACCTGCGGTCACAGTGTTGCAAGAAAATCTTCGTCCTTGCCAATCAACTCTAGTCCACTCTCCAGCCGCTCACTGAACTGAATCTTTTTCAATTTTCGCCGCAGAAGTTATTGATTTTCCTCGTGACATTTATAATTGAAGTTACGACCATTGAATTCGAATAGCTTTTATTTTTCGTTCCTTTTTTTTTACTACATTTATTTTCACGGTAGTTTTAATTTGCTTTTTGGTGATTTTTCGCTGTGCCAGTTATTGGTCACAAGTCATATTGAGCTGTCAGTAATTCGTTTTCAGTTCAAATAATAACCAGTGAAAAAGGTTAACCACTTCAAGTTTTTTAGTCTGTTTTGAATTAAAGAAAAAAAAAGGGTCAGTGTTGTACTCTCTCGGCATGGTGATAGAGCAATTTGTCTTTATACACGATATATATTACATATTTATGTATGTTTTGTTTCGTTTTGTAAATTGTTTCGCTTTATTTCATGTACTGAAATTTAAAAAAAAGTCTCTCGGTGTAGTGCTTACTTGACGCATTAGGGTTGCTGGGCGGGAGACATTTTGAAAGAGGTTGACCTCTTCCACATGAGACAAAATGTCAACACAGTCCTTGCTGGGCCCAAATACAGAGGTTTTCAACCTGGGAGAGAAGCGGAACTCTAGGGCTCCCTAGATTTTTGACAGGGATTTCGCAAGGGATCGCTATTTGCTTAACTAAATCGCCAAAATTTTAGTTAAATTTGAATTCTATAAAATATTGAATTTTTGAAGCCGATGTTCTTGCAAAAATAAACTTTTTAGACAGAATTATAGTTTTAAATTTTGTAAACGTCGCGCGTTTCAAATACTTTACTTGAGCCGTGTATTTATTATTCATAGAATATATTTTAGGGGGAATAATTCCTATTTGTTTTCTTATTAAGATGTTTGTTGTGATAAAACATAAAGGTGCAATGATAAGTCAGTTGGATAACACTTTGGTTTCCCCCTCTCTTTTTTTTTACTCTCAAGGTCTACAAGAAAATGGTAAGCTCATAGTGTTTCCCAAAGTCTAAAGGTCGAATGCCATGCCCCATAATAACACCTTTTAAAATTCCCCACCGCAAAGACGCGCGAAATTGTTGCTTTTTAGTGTAAAAGCAATGTTTAGAGGCCTAAACGGGGAGAAGTGTTTTTCCGAAAAGAGAGTGGGGGGGGGGGGGTGTTGACGCGAAACCTGGTCTTTGGTAACTCTGCAAGGTGCTGAAAAATGACAGTGAAGCAGAATCGAAAGCAGTAAAACGTAAAACCTTGCAATCTACCAAATAAGCAATCTCTCTAATTTGGTAAAGGGGGAAAATATTAACTTCTTATCAATTGATTATTCTATTTTAAAATTAAGATGAAATTAATTCCAAAACACTGGGATTTTTGAAATTTGATCGGTTTATGTCTTTTATTTTGAAACCAAGAGTTTAGTCTGTGCAGTTCCCGCCTTTCTATATATTAAAAAAAAAGTCGTTAAATTAGTTTTATTCTATTTTAAAAATTACACGTCACTTGCGAGTGAAATTTTGAATTTCTCGGTAAATCAAATAATCTATTTAAAAAAATATTTATTCATATATTTTTAAAATGACGAGCGGTAGGAAAAATATTCATATTTATTTATTTTTTTTAAAGTAATTTTCACATAAAATAAAATATAATTTATTTTTTATAGCAACGTGCTGCTAGAAAAAGATTAGTTTTTATTGAATTACTATGACAATTTTCATAATCTTTCTGCAAAATACTTTCCGAAGGAACTCGCGTTACAAACCCTTCAAATCGCTGAATGAACGCGTATTCCTTCTGCGGTTTGAAAGATTCTTTCGCCAAATATGGACTTCCAACGCTCGTGATCTCACGGCTCTGACGGTCACGGTGTAGTTTGCACTTGTTTTTCCCCCCCTTAGCTTTTTCACTGCCATGGCCATTCACTGCTTTTCAGTCTTGAAAGTCGTTTGTTTTCCACCCCTTTTTTTAGCCGACTTATCGTTGTAAATGCTCTTCGTCGGCCTTGAACATTTAACTCACTTTGTTTCCAGTAATCCTACTTGATAATGTGAAGACATTTTTTTTGGTACTTGATCGGCTTTTGTCATCACAACAATCCATCATTGCTTTGTTGTGTTGCTGAACTCATTTTCTGTATTTTCGTTGCTCAATAATTTCATTTGATTCAATAATTTCATTTTCAGACTAGATCATCTTCAGATATCTGAAGTCGGCACGAATCGGATATGGTAGGCAACCCAGAACGAATCTTAAAAAGGGAAACTGGAACGCTTCTCTGGAAGAAATATTTGGTTTGTTTATTATCAGAGTCCCAGAATTTCTTAAAGCTGTTGTTCTGGCCACAGGGCGAATAAATGAATTAATAATAAATAAATAAAAATTATTCTGTCAATTGCCACCACCAAAAATAAACAACTGACCTAGAGTCTAAAACGCAAATTTACGCCAGCTGCTGTTCAAAAAGTAAGTGTCGTAGACACATCTGAAAAAGTATGAAAATTTATTTTTTTAAATGCATGTTGTGTGTCTGTTGTTTCATTTATTTTGATTGATAGGACCGCAGTAACGGATAAAAAAAATCTATTTTATTTCGATGATTTTTTTTCCTCCAAACTATTTTTAGTAGTTGTAAATTTTAAAGTAGTTTTTCTTCTAGTAAAAAATAGTTAATCTAATTGTTAAACTAGTTTAAACCGAAAATAGTTGAACTACTACAAGTTCTAGTAAACCAATTCCGAATACTATTATAATCTAAAAGAGAAATCTCATTTTTATTATAAGAATTATGAATCATTGTAATAATTCATGTGGATTTATTTTTTTCATAACTGATTGGATTTACAACCAGTATAACTTGACAGTTTGATCAAAAGAATCACTTTTTTCAATGATATATATATTTTTTAATTAACAAAGCAGAAACTTCGTTGTTTGTAGACCAGTCATTTCAAATTTTTTTAAGAGAGCGGAGCAAAGAGTAACCCAACTTCAAATTATATCGATAAACAAAAGCCACGTGCACTTATATGTAAATACATGAATTTCTCAATGCCAGGAGGGGGAGGGGTTATCCCCCCTCCCGTGCATGACGGGCATGGTGTTATGTTCCAACCAGGCTTGGAGTCAATTACGAGAAAATGTAATCGATTACGATTATGATTACAAGCATAAAAAATTGGAGATTACAATTACGATTACGATTACAGTCCTCTGCCAAATCGCAATTACGATTACAGCAACGATTAGATTATCTAAAAAATGTAATCGATTACGATTATTATACGCCGATTACGATTTCGATTACACGATTACAGCTTTGGGAGGAATATATATTATATAATACAGAGGAGAATCCAGAAATTTTTGTTGAGGGGGGGTTTAAGTTTCAGTGCACCTTATTAGTTAAGCGGAAGGAAATCGAAGCATGTAAAATTTAAAACTTTTTTAAAAGAACATACAATATTGCACAAAAAGTAATATTTTTTATTATATTATGGTAAATTAACTATTTATTTATTTTGGTAAAAATTTACTATCACGAAAAATTTATATTGTCAATTTATAAATTTTCTACATGTAACAATATTGGAGTTGTAAAGTTCTAAAAAAATTCTCACTAAAATTCTCTTAAAATTCTTAAATGAAATTTTTATAAAATTCTCAAGTAAAATTTAACATCTTTTCAACATAAAAAGTGTTTTAAAATTCTATAAATATGCAACTTTTCCTTCTTTCATATCCTTATTGATTAAAAATAATATGAATATAAAACTATTAAGCATAAACTAAGATTAAATTATGTGTGAAAAATTTTGAAAAAAAAAAGTTAGATTACACGATTACAAGGCTGAATTACGATTGTTGAAAGAAGGATTACAATTACGATTACACAAGAAATACGCGATTAAAATTACGATTACACGATTACGTGTGTCCCATTTCCAAATTATGATTATGATTATGATTTCAGAAAAACGTAATCGATTACGCGGATTACGATTACGTAATCGACGATTACTCCAAGCCTGGTTCCAACAAAAGGATATAAACATCAATGTATATTTTTTGTTTATTTTTTGCTTTTCATGGTTATGACCATTTATTTTTGTATCGTTTTTTAGCACTCAACTTTCCCTACCCCTTGAATTATAAGTACTTCCGTTAACAAGTTTCCGGATATTAGTTTTCCAAAAATGTTGCGTGTTGACTTTCATTTCTAACTTCCTGTTTCACACCCGCCTTTCGTTGCTGTAAACTTAATTGCCGGATGCTCTGTTCGTTTCAGAAAGGGTTTACGTTTGTCGTATCAATACTATTTTGAAATTATTAAATATTATTTAACAGTGTAACGGGTGTCGAAAACTGCACGTCTGAGCGAACAATTTTCCTCAAGTAAAAAAGGAATTTCACTTGGGGTCATTTGTTCACCCATATGTCAAACAATTCATAAAATATTGGATTTTAGGAAGGACAGTGAACGTCGATTAATTAAATCAGTTGTTAATTGAATCAACAGCTTTAATGAATTTAATCTTCAAAAACAGAATAAATTCCACCTTTATTGAATTAGCCGCTTTATGGAATTCAAACTTAACAGAACAAGCGTATTCGTATAGGCAGCGGCCATTGTATGAGGTACTTGAAGTGCATGAACACTCTTCCATGTGAGGGTGAATATCAGGAAAAGTGCTAATTTAAGTCACAAATGAATTTCTCAAGCACTTCCAAATAAAAACCAAAAATTTTTCTTTTTTCATACAGTAAACTACGTCACACATTCAATCCATGACACAATTTTCAGGTTTTACTTTAATTTGTGACAATAGAACTCTTTTTATTGCTTCAATGTCATGTCGGCAGCGCGTCACACATTCGAATCGCAAAGTTCAAAAAAATCCCGTGGATTATAAAATATCGTAGCAGAAACAAATACTAAAGGAAATAACGTGTTTTGTGTTCATCTATGACGATTAACTCTTGTGTTTTAGATAAAATGAATTTCGATCGATAAGAAAAAAGCAATTTCTGCTCGTCACAAGTTTTCATAACATGACGAGTCAGCCAACTTCCGGAATGATAATATCTATACAAAACATTGTTGGCGCCTAAAAATTACGCTGGGTGAAGCTCTAATATGTGATGTTTCTGTTCCCATAAAAAATTTTCACTTCGACTGCATTGAATTACAGGTAAGATTTTTTCAATCTTGATTTTTCTGTTTCTACCAAATGAAGTGTCATATCGGCAGCGGAAATTAAATTAATTATTCAATCTGATTTTGCACAACCTAGAGAAGAAACCTAGCGTCATGGATATAAGGCGTTTTTATTTTCGAATCTTTAATTAGGGATGTTCAGCTATCATATTGTGGGAAATTTGTCATGTCGACAGCGCCGAAGTAGAAGCTATCTGTTACGAAACTGATGAGTGCGTTACCGATGTTTTTTCGCAATTATTTCTTCGTGTTATGAGTTGAGTTTTAAAGAACAAAGATAATTTCAAGTGCATTGCTTTTCCCTGCCAAATTTTCCATTACTGGTAGCTGTTTATTTATTGTTTTTTTAAATGCTTCAAAAACATTAAATTTTCTGCAAAATTTTTAAGTTTTCAAACAAAATTATTGCCATTTTTCACCCTCTTTTCTTTCACATAAATATTCAGACCTTCCTTCGAAACTACTGCACCCAAAAATAATTTTGTTTTAAAATGGAAAACTTACGAACAGTTTAGTGCAATCCCCCCCCCCCCCCCACGCCAAACTCTGTCTTGAATTAATTTCGATTTTTTAAGATTGCGTTAAGAATTTTATTTTATTTTGATTTTTTAACTATTAACCTATTTTATCTGTTTAAAAAAAGCTTTGTCGCACTAATTTAAACTTTAACTTTTAATTAGTCTCCAATTTTATTTATGAAACAAAAAAGCGTTCAGGCTGTGTAAGTGTTATTATATTCTAAGTAATTATTATTTTCTTTTTAAACATAAAAGGTAGTGAATGTGTTTACTTTTGTACACTAAGTGTGAAATCTGTAATGTTTGTCAGATCGGTAGCATTCTCATCATGTCGGTTACGCTCAAAGACACCTCCCCCCTAAAATGGGGGTAAATGTTCACCTTGACCATGCCCCTAATTTTTTAAAAAAAATGTTACTAATGTGTATTTGAAATACCCTATTAATTTTATTTTCTGAGTATCTTTAAAAATTGAAAATTTCCATGGTCAAATTAGCACTTTTCCTGATATTCACCCGTGAAATAAAGTAAGGCTTATATATACATGTGTAACACTTAACTCTACCCATGTAAGCATTCATTCGTTAGTTTTAGAGGTACCTTTAAAATTAGTCCATCGAAAATAGACCTCGTTCTGATTTTGTAGTTTGTGTTATTTGATATCGAGAGTAACTATGTTTGCTTACAATACACCGCCAACTCGGCTATTTCGATCCATGGACAGCTGTTTCGAACTTATTATGCTCTCATCAACATAAAATACGAAAGTAGTCGAGTTGGAGGCAAAAATCCTCTTATAAAGCAAAGGGAGCTAAAAAAGCTGGTAGCTATGTGAAATTAGAATACCAGCGAGCGACCGCACTTGGTACGGTACAACTCGTAAATTTTTTTGGGCAGAGCTCTAGGTATACCTTTTCTTGTACGAAAATCAGGACTTGTAATTCAGCATGGACAAAATCACCTGGGCACCGCAGTTTGGGGAGAGCAAAACTGAGGCGACAAGTTTTGGAGTGGACGTAAGGACTGATTTACAGCAGGACATTCGGGGTCCTCAACGAAAGGGGACACCAAATTTCTGTCATTTGAATATATTTTTTAAAGGGATTCGTGTTCGAAGCCTCCAAATAAAGGGTTTGTTTAATAGCTGACAAAAAATTGACTTTATTTTTTTGAAAATAATTCTCAATTTAGCCTGTATTTTAATGTAATGAGTATTTAAATAAAAGTTTTTATTTGTGTGTGTGGGGGGGGAGGGGGGGCTATATTTGTCGGTGCCCCAGGCAGGAGACATAAGTGTGTAAATCGGTCCCTGGGTGGACTAAGTCGAGGATATTACTCCGTAATTTTTTGCCCTGGGACCTGGTTTAGATCTTGGCTTTCCCTCCCGTCTGCATGTCAGCAGTTAAATTTAGAATGAGTGCAAATGCTGTCAATGAGCTGAATTTCTTGTTTTTTTGCGCAGCAGAGTGCTGCATGACACGGGGAGGGGGGATTGAGGAGGGTGTCATATGTGTTTGGGAAAGATTCGCATGAAGACACCTAAGTTTCAAATGATTGAATTCTGAGGATACAGCTTTTCTGTAGTGTTATAAGTTAAAATGAAAGATGGAAAACTGCGCGTAATAAGGCTGCAAGTGAAGCTTACTGTATGTAAATGGAACAAATTCTGCCAGACGAAGACGTGTGCCTTGGACATTAACATCAAATCTTTATGTTCCTGCGAAGTCATCAAAATTCTGCCACCTGTATGAGGGTTGTAGCTGAATATCTTAACGACTGGAATGTACGGATGAGTAATTGCTGAAGCAAACCGCTGCATCACCTATCGTAAATAATACACGCGCTGCCTTAATGAAGTATGCGGATGCATTTCAACGCATCCCCGCCGTGACGCCAATAAAAGCGCCGCCAAATTTAAAACCGCCGCCGAATTCCTGAAATAATTTTCACAATCGGTTTCTCCGACGCCGTATCAGCTGATCACTTAAGAAAGTCGAGTTGTTTTTCTTACCCGCGGTCTTTTAATTCAAGTGTTAGCTGGCAGAGGAGCCGAAGACAGAACCAGTCTGAGGAATTTGGCTGCCTGGCGGCGAAAATTCTTGGACTGTGTAAAATAAGACTCAGGCGCTGAAATTGATCTGGAGTTGCCTTTGATCGTTGCACTTAATTATCCAAAACGATTTTTTTGGAGTCTTTTTTCGCGAAAAAAAAGTTTGCCGAGCTCAGTCGCATTAATGAGATAATTATAACATCACTGCTCGACATTGAGTTGATGTCCCTGTTGATCAGGTCAGTGTCCAGAATTTCTGAAGAGGAGACATTTAAATATATTTCTCGCCTTTGGGTATTAGCTTGCAAAAAGAACCTAGTCATTGTTAGCCAGAAATCTTACTTTAGCTGGCAAATACGGGAGATAATGAGAAGGGGGGAGGGGCTTCGAAAAGCAGGTCACATTAAAAAAAGGGAGTAACTTAAATCTTAAGATTGTGTAATCATTTTTTTTTTTTGTTCGGTTCCAATTTATTGACTTGTAAAAACCAACTCCAAAACTCTATACCAAAACTTTAATTTATGAACTACTGTTTTTACAGCAATTACTCATTACCAGTTTCCCCCTCGTCGTCCTTCTTCAGGGTTCCCACGGTCCTTAAAAGTCCTTAGAAACTCCTTATTTTTCATTTTCAAACATAAGGGCCCTTAAAAGTACTTATTTTTGGCTCAAGGTCCTTGAAATTCCTTCCTAGTCCTTATTTTTTCACTTTTGCTAGCAATTTAATGATTTAAAATTGCTATCAATACTGGAAAAATATTCTTTTCCTTAATTATTTTCTTTCTCAAGCGTTGGGATCCTGTGTCAAGGTAGCATTTGAAGTGCGGACAAAGAGAATGGGTTGTGTGTGGGTTTGGGGGGGGGGGGGAGCTGACCTGAGAATATCTACTTTTCACTATCTCTGTATCTACTACTGGTTTGGTTTAACTAATGAAGAATAATTATTTTTTAGTCTTGGCTTTGAATTTTAATGATAAATGTTTTTGCAATATTTTTCTAAGGATAAATCCTTGAAGTCCAAGGTGTGTTTATGTAATCGGTAAAATGTATGTATATGTATATTTGATGACTTATAAGTACTTTCGAGGTACTTAAATTTCTTTGAAAAAGTCCTTATTTTGCGTTTTGAAAAAGGAGTGGGAACCCTGTTCTTAAAAATAAAAAAAAAGTATGGGTTTTGATCTCATTTTGATGAGGGAGCTCTCGTTCCGGCTGGGGGCCTGTGTTCACATAGCATTTGAGGGGTGCGACATCGCCCTTGGAGGGCGGGAGCACCCCTTGTGTATGTAATTTACTTTCCAAGTTTTTGCTCATCCCAAAGTTCTACCCGCAATGAATTAATATAAAACCAACAAGAACTTAAAGGCTCCGAAAAAAACATTCTCTTCATTCTTAACACATTTTTTATTAAAATTTTTGCAGAAGTTTTAAGATCTTGTGAGGTGGAGCGTGGAGCGCCTTATGTTCTTGCAGTAATCGAACTGCACAAAAGCCTTATTTTAGTATATTTAGCCTTATTTTATATTATTCTATTATTTAGGAAGAATTTATTCATTCTATGCCGGAATGAATAAATTCCTTCATTTTAATTTCATTTTTGCAGGGCGTACTTTCAACATGGTCTAATAGTTTTCATAAGTGAGTTTTTGTGTTGTGAGCAAAGAAAATTAAGTAAAATATACCTTTTGGGAATATAAAAAATCGGACCCTTCTAGTTCTTCCTAGAGTTTCTTGTTCGCATCAATGTTCAACTATGATTAAAAATCCATATTTAGCAGAAATGTTTTTCCTTGGTTCATTCTTTAAGATGTGGTTTCAACTTAAAATAAATTTTCAATTATTTTACACTTTCAGCTTTGCTGTTGAGTATAAGAATTTACATGTTTTCGAAAAGAGAATACAGTACGGTCGAACCCGCTTAGTGGAATAGCCATTTTGCCACGAAAAAATATTCTAATAAGCGGGATATTCCATTATCCGGGATGAAAATAATGCATTTCAATGGTTTGGTACATTGAAAACGTATTACATTAAGCGGGATATTCCTTTAACCCAGTGGTGGCCAACCCGCGGCACGCGTGCCACAATGTGGCACGGCAGAGCAGTAACAGTGGCACGCGAAGACTTCTTGAAAAAAATCCAAAATTGAGGGGAAAATGTCAACCCCAAAAATATTGATAAAAACTAAAACCCTTGAACTGATAAATATAATGATATTACCACGATTAAGTGTCAGGAGGCTGGCTCACAAATTGTCTTAACTACAATACTGCCGTGGGCAGGTAAACGGCAGTATCTACAAAAATGAGTTTTCGAGATAATTGAAGAAACGCGTTTTTGATTTCCCACGAAGATCAATAAAACATTGAACTTCGAACATAGGCGATACTATATGTTTATACCGATATATTTTTTGGGTAATCGATTGAATTTTGATTTTGCAAGCGCATAGAGAGGTAAAGCAGATACTGCCGTTTACCTGCCCTTTTCACTCTAATTGTCATGCGGAATTGACTGGCAGTCGGCAGTAACTGCACAGTATGCTACTAAATGTCCAGTATTTACATATTCGACAACATGCGGAGTAGATATGTTATTACGAAATGTATTATTGCATTGTGAATGATATGTTTTATTTAAAAATATACATAAATACCGTGTATCCACTTGATATAGATTTAATATAAACGAACGCAAAATATAATTAAAAAATATAATGAACTGTATTGTATTATGGAAAATATGAAGCAAAACTTGATGATTCTTCAGCCATTTTTACTTCCTTTTACTTAGTAAAGGAAGTATTGTGATCACAAAGAAAATTTCACTCAAAATTCGTTCTAAATTTTGATTTTGCTCACCCCCGAATGAATGTTGAGTAGTTTTTTCGACCTATCAGCACCTGCATATGTACCTACTAACATATAAACAGCCGAAATATCCTTTTCGACCATGCCCCAGTTATTTACGACGAGTTTTCTCGTGACGTCTGTATGTACGTATGCATGTGCGTATGTATGTATGTTTGTATGTATGTGCGTATGTATGTATGTATGTCCGCATAACTCTAAAACTATATGCCGTAGAAACTTCTAGTTTGGTATGTAGGCTCTGAGGGTGGTCGTTGTGCACCTCCCCTTGTGGTTGCATTCGAATGTTCCCAAGGGGGTCTTTCACCCCTTTGTGGGGTAAATCAATGTTAATTTCAATGCAGATTGAGTGATATGATTTGGTGCAACCACTTGGCGATATATCGCCAATTTTTTGGTCGCCAAGTGTTTGTCGCCAAGTTGGTGACAAATTTGGCGAAAAAATGATTTTTTTTTTTTAAATTTGGATTTAATTTGGCGCTATTGGGCACATTTTGCGAAAAATTCACTGAATCATGTTAAAATCGGCGATATTTAGAAAATAAATCATTGTAAAACATTATTTTGCATTGATTCGTGACAAACTAGGGGTATAAATGTTTGAATTGTTATCTTGCGCACTCTAATGCACTACTTTAACACTTGAGGCATTTATTATGGAATTTAAACGTAAAAGGAAGTAGTGTGGCGTGCACACCAGATGTTTTAAAATTACTACAAATCAGTTAATGCTTTGTACTTTGCATCAAAACAAGAAATCACTTTGAGAAAAAGAGCGCTTGAAATGCTTGTTGTGCTGACGATGTTTTTCATAGTACTATTAAAAATGCAACAGCTAGGGATTAAACTGCAAAAACTATCGTCTGTTAGTATGAAAGCAACTGTAATTAAAAGAAAACAAAACAATGTAAATAAAATCATTTCATTGCTGCATTTTTGTTTGTCGTCTGCCAAGTTTGGCTTGTGTATCTTTGAAATCGTGAAAAATATTGTCTGCTAGTGGAGAGAAACTTTATTTGAAAGAAAAAAATCTGGTATGGACCCCACACTACTTCCTTTTACGTGTAAATTTTTTTAGTATATGCCTTAAGTGTTAAAATAATGCTTGGAATGAGCAAGATGACAATTCAAACATTTACGCCTCAAATGTACCACGAAACAAAGCAAAAAATGATTTACAACGATTCATTTTCTAAATATCGCCGATTTTAGCATCATTCAGTGAATTTTTCGCAAAATACCGCCAATAGCGCTAAATTGAGCCCAAACTCATAAAATAATTTTTTCGCCAAATTTGTCGCCAATTTGGCGATATGTCACCAAGTTGGCGACAAGCACTTGGCGACTAAAAGCTTGGCGATATATCGCCAAGTGGTAACGCCAATTTATATCACTTAAGTCTGCTTTGATATTAACACTGATTCACCCCCAAAAGGAATAACCCCCCCCCCCCCTTGGGAACATTAAAGTGCAACCAATGACCTCCCGTGACCTCCCATTAGGGCACCCCTACTTTCGCTTAGTTTAAGAACAAAGGAAAACGGTTTTTGCGGCTTGATGCAAGTTTTGCACAGCGATTCATATTATGTTCATCCTGCAGACACGCAGATACTGCCGTTTACCTGCCCACAGCAACGAAAAATGCAGTTACTGCTAATTACCATTGGTTAAAAAACAGTTTTTTTTCATCGAAAACCAAAAAAAGATGCTTGTACCATAAAACTAATGTAACATAGATTTCAAAAATGCAAAAAAATGAAAATCGAAAAATTTGCAGTTACTGCCCTTTACCTGCCCACGGCAGAATACTACAAAGTACTTAGCGTTAGCTTCGGACATCCAACGAAATCTGTGACGCTACAGACAATATTTTGTAAAGCATATTTGTGCGTGACACGAATGAAACTTTCGATGCTGCAGAATGGATTCTTGATCTGCAACAGTTTCAGCTACGTGTGATGAAATTTTTGAAAAAGTTAACTCTGCAAGTAGGGGTGCGACATCGAAGGCGAAACATCAATGTTTCGAAATTAAAACATCGATGGTGTTAATACATCGACCAAAAAACATTGATGTTTTCAAACATCGATCTTTTTTTATTAAAATTACTTACAGATTTAAATGTACAGTAATACAGATACTCCCCAATAAATTGCGCCTCTATATATCACTCAATTAGATTTATCTTTTGTCTCCTGGAAAACACCAACCGTATGATATCGATGTCAATTATAGAAAACTTTTTAGTGAGATAGATACTGCAACTGTCGATTAATTGTATAACTTTTATTTATTGCACATTTTTATGAAACTTTTTTTGTTGAAATGTAAAACACCGTTATTGAAAAAAATTTCTAAAGCAAAACAAAATCAACGATGCTTAAAAATCATTGACCGTAAACCATCGGTAGTAATTAAAAAAAAAAAAAAAACTATTTCAATACGATAGATATTGGAACTGTTAAAGATGTTTCTTTTTTATTGCATATTTTTATTGCTTTTTGCTGAAGTGTAAAACAGACATCGAAAGAAAAAAAAAACATCGAACGCGAAACAGTGATCATTAAAAAACATCGATCAAAAACGTCTTCTATAGAGATTGATAGTGTAACGGCTGATTAACGATCAAACTTTTTGCCGCATATTTTGATATATTTTTTTTCTTTTTGCTGAAATAAAAAACAATCACATAAATAATAATGAAACAAATAATTTAAAAAAAAAAAGGCGAAAGCAAATTAGAAATGTTTTAGAAACATCGAGAGCAAAACATCGATAATAATGATAGAAAATGTTTTCTAATGAGATCAATACTGAAACTTCTGATTAAGGATGAAAACTTCTTAATACGTCTGCATATCGCATATTTTTATCAAGCTTTTTTTGCTGGATTATAAAACATCGATGTTTCCAAAACATCGACATCGATGTCTCAGCCCTATCTGCAAGTAAAATTAAGAAACCAGATTGGACAAAATTCAGTATGGTTGCACAAATGAAGATCCTTAAATTGTTTTGGTTACATTACTTGAAAATAATTTGGGAAAAATTTTTCAAAAGTATCATCGAATTATTTATCACACACTCCTTGCCAAAGAAAGATTTTTTCTTTGCTGGTGACATTGTAGAGTTCATTGCATTAACAAACTACGAATTAGAGCTCTGAATGTTTTGTGAACTTTCCCAGGAGAAAGAAGAGAGCATGGCAAGTTACTCGATCATTGAAATGTGCAATAGCTATCCAAAGGAAAAATAGTGATAAGATTTTAGAATTTTAGCGAGTGTGTTTTTTAAAATGTCAAGAAGGAAAGTAATGAGGACTTGCTACTTAGGAATGAAAAATAGCAAATGAATTTAGCTATGTCATCGCTTATTATCCGGCGTTTCAGTAATTTAAATTTAAGATAGTACAGAAAAAAGTTTCCTAAATCAGAATAGGCCATCTACATTTTTTTATGATGAAACTACAGTTTCTTTCTCTCTACTTTGGAGAAAAAAGAATAAAACATTAAATTTAATACTGAAAGTATCAACCCAAATTTAATAATTTTCCAATGATATATGGAGAAAATTTTACACCTATTTTAAGCATACATTCAGTGTTAGGTTTGAAGATTTTCAGGATCATAAAAAAATGTTGATGTTTTTAAATTCTTCGTCTATTTTTCTGCAAGGCACTACTTGTTACCCTTCTGAAATCCAAATCAGAATTACTGACCTTTTGCATTGGTAATCAAACATAAGAGCTTACTTCAACAGAAAGTGAACCACGTTATATAGAAATTTGTACCAACAGTTTTTTTTTCCCATTTACACACTTTAGCCGTCTGATGCTGTTGTAGATTTGTTTCAAAATACGCTTCTAAACAAATATTTCGTGTTATGAATGCAGAAAAATCTAAATACCGTTGAATATTAATTGATAGCACTTAAAACACTTAAACTTCTTAGGATTCTCAAGAAATAATCCTAAAATTAAAGACTTGGTAAAAAAGACACAGACTCATAAACCACATTAAGTACAGAATGTTTAATTTTTGGAATAGAATGTTTGATGTTATTTATTTATTTATTTTTTTTAAGCTGACCAACTGACAGAAATTATGAAAGTGTTTATTAACGATGACTCTTAAGTTCGGACTTGTTTTATCTTTATTATCATTTAGATTTCAACTGTTCAGATTTACAAGAAAAAGTGTTCCATTTGAGTAAAAATTACATAGTCAGCCAACCTAAAATCTATTTTCAACTTTTTAAAAATTTTTAGTTTGTTGGAAAAATACAATGTAGCACGCTGAGCTTTTTCTCTCCAGATAGTGGCACTTTCCCTAAAAAGGTTGGCCACCCCTGCTTTAACCCTTTAAGCGGTCAATTATTTTACCAGAAATGCTTCCAAAAAAAGCATATTTTTTATCGTATATAGTTAAGTACCATACTTAACAGAACAAGAATATAAAGAATTTTTAATTATTTTTTTTTTCGTTTTCAATGCTTTTACAATATTTTTTATTTTACAATTTTGGTCACAAAATCCCGAAATATTTGCTTTTTTCAAGTACATTCTGCATGCAGTAATGAATGGTTTACAAATTATGCAAAAATTTCTCTCACACTTACTGTGAATTTTGAGGTTTACAATTTTCCGAACAGTTCGGGAAAACCAGAAAAGGAAATCTGAAAATATCGATGCCCGTACGCCGTACGGGCAAACCGCTTAAAGGGTTAAGCGATATTCTAATAAGCGGGCTCGACTATATGTATTTTAAATAAAAACAATTTATTTTTCAAATCTGATGGCTGAATATAATAGAATTTTAAATTCATTTGTAAATTATAATTTATAATATTTTGAACTCAGAAAACTCAGAAGACGGATTTGTCCCATGGTCTTTAAATGGCCAATCACCCGTAAAAAATACTTTGGATTCAATCCATGATGCTCAAATCCAAAGGTTAAATTTGCCGTTTCGTTACAGCTAAAAACTTATAGTTGAAAGGATACATTAGCCCGTAAATTCTCCATCGTCGGTTCTGGGACTTTTATTGTGAATTAATATTTTTGAATAGTCCTAAAATCCTGTTAAAATTATCACGTTGCTCCAACAGATGACGCTACTAGCGATTGTTTCTTTCATTCGCCGGTTCGAAAAGTTAGTTTCGTTTTTCGTATTCTATGTCTGCGGTAATTTACGTAATTAACCCCCCCCCCCCTTTTCGGACCACAAACTACAGAAATGTGACAACTATTTCACTTTGAAACATGTAAAAAATTGATAAAAATAAGCGGTACATTTGACTGCTTTTGCCGAGCCGCTCACAAAAATTGGCGCTCCGCATACGGTCTGTGGACCGCAGATTGAATATCGTAGTTTTATGGTCTTGCAGAAATTAAAAAAAAAAAAAAAAATTAATTAAACAAAGATCTGAATACGAGGAAAATTTTATGTACTTTGAAATCACATACCCATTTCTTCGGTAAATAATTCACTTAGCTCAGTTTCGCTTTTCCTTGTGAAAAAAAGGGTACAGTATGTCTTATTAAATCTGCCAATATGCGTTATTATCCTTACAAGAAAAGTTATTTTTAATCTGATTAATAATTCTCTATAGACAGTTTTTATTATTAATTCCAGCCATTTGAAGAATGGTATTTGTGAATTTACTTCACTTGCTTTTTTTTTTAAACTTCTGGGGGGGGGGGGGGATTAGCCGTTTAGATCGAATATCTAAACGGCTGTACTTTCCCGAATTTTAAAATCCCTATAGGCCATATAAGTCAAAGTATTAGAATTCTGAGTAGAGTTGAATTTAAAGAAAAATAGAGTAAAGTATTCTTTGAAAAATGCCTACTAAGGATGCACCGATTAATCGGCAGTACTGATTAATCGGCCACTTTGCCGATTATTAATAATCGGCAAAATCGGGCCGATTAATGGGCTGAAAAATATTTTTCAAATATTATTCTTTAAAGCATACTTTCACTAGGAAACTATGATGAATAATTTTATTAACAGTAATCAATCCTCACCCCAGCAGCACCAGAACGTTCAAATTTGGTGCAAAAATGGTGTTATTGGTCAAATAACGGTGCTAAGTGTCCCTTGAACGTTATATTCGACGTGCAAAAACAGTAATATTATCACGGTGTCATTTCAGTGCTTAAAGAACATGATATTTGACGTGCAAAAACAGTAATATTATCACGGTGTCATTTCAGTGCTTAAAGAACATGATATTTGACGTGCAAAAACAGTAATATTATCACGGTGTCATTTCAGTGCTTAAGGAACGTGATATTTGACGTGCAAAAACAGTAATGTTATCACGGTGGCATTTCAGTGCTTAAGGAACGTGATATTTGACGTGCAAAAACAGTAATATTATCACGGTGTCATTTCAGTGCTTAAGGAACGTGATATTTGACGTGCAAAAACAGTAATATTATCACGGTGTCATTTCAGTGCTTAAGGATGTGCTTAATTTCTCAGAATTGATGTCGTGAATTGCTGCTTTTTAGAAAGGGGGGAGGAATCATATCTGCAGAAACTTTATCCTAAACAACTCTCTCTCCCAAGATCCTAATCAGATTTGCATGCATTTCAGTAAAAAAACATTATATTTATACTAATAAAATGATATAATTTACGCCCTTAGTCTTTCATAGATGGCGCCTCCTGTAAAAAAATTTCCTTTTAAAGTATTTTTCTCCCTCGATAAGATCAAGTAGCGTCTAGTGGTTAGCGTGTCCTGCTGGAGTCGCAAGGGACCCGCGTTCGAATCCCGCGGAATGAATATATTAAATTCAAAGTAATTAAACAATCAATAATTAAATTAAATAAATTAAGTAATTAAATAATTAAAACCAAGATGGCAACGATCATGGATCAAAAATGACGTCACGGTTAAAACACGTCATATCCCCGGATAGTGGGGTATACTTTTTTAGCTGGGGAGCACTGAAAACAAACGTATTTCCAGAACCTAAATATAACCTATCATTCTACGTTCAAAACTGGGACAAAAACAGGTGGTCAACACCAGATTTCGACGTGTCATATTACCATCGATCGATGAGACACATAGACGTTGACAACACGTGCTGCGAGAACGTGTTTTGAACGTGCCGGCTGGTGCGCTCTGTAAGTGTTGCAGAACGTGTTTTGAACGCCTTTGTGCTGCTTGGGCACAGTTGATATAAAGTTTTTTTTAAATGAATTCTCCTACTTTGAATAAATATGCATAGACAATGATGCAACATTTTTCATGTGGCGATATTTTTCTCCTTAGCACAGTGATTTCAGATAACCTCTAATTTTCAAAGAATAAATGTATTGAATTAAATTGTTACTAATTACTAAAATATATAAATTAAAAGCACTCCTAAATTGGAGTGTTCACCACCCACTCCCCCTCCCCTCCCCTCCTTTTTTTTTTTTTTATAAATTTTTATGTCCAATTAACACAACTAACACTATTATTGACACTAATTTGAAAATTGTTTCCGAGAAATTTGATAAAATATTGAAATTATTTTGTGAAAACTAGGAAAATGGAAAGAAAAAATCTTCTCCCAGAAATAAATTACTTACTATTTCTAAACTTGGAATTGTATAAGAGATAAAAAAACGGTGATGGTAAAATTGGTAGTAGAAAAACAATTATCCTTATCATTAATCGGCTCAGCCGATTAATTGGCCGATTATCAACAGCCGATTAATCGGTAATCGGCCAATTTGCTTATCGGTGCATCCCGAATGCCTACTTAAGATTACTTAGCAAATTAAATATGTTGCACAAAATATTGATCCTAAAAAGTCTTTTCATATTTTTATGCACCTTCACATTACTTCTATGTCAAATATTACTCCTAACACTCCACTTAATTGATTGTGTCATCAAAATAGAATTTTCTGAATTTCACATGAATACTCGTACTTTTCATACATTTGGTTTTCCTCAAAGAAAAAGCATTTTCTTTGTAGTTTTCAAAACTTTAAAAGCAAAACAATAGAGGATGTCATAATGCTACTGCTCCCCCCCCTAATTTCTATACACCTATGCGGAATTTCGGGAAATAAAATCTTAAATATTTTTATGAGGTTTATTGCAATAAGAGTTTGTCTTGAAGGAAATTATTACAACTGAAACGCTATGTTTTTATTTGAAAATTCAAAAATTTGATCTGCGAAATAAAATAAAAATACACTCTCTGCAGGGTGCATAGCTTCGCTACCTGTTATTATTCATTTTCCCACAGAATTTTTTTCCATCTTTTATACTTTATGCGCTCCCTATGTATCCCTCCTCCTTTTTTTTTTCTTTTCTTACTTATCCCTTTTCGGAATTCGGAATGTTCCCTTTCTCCCGCGCAAATTTTAACCACCTGCTCCCAACGTCTGCTGTTTTCTAAAAGAAAAAAAAAAAAAAAAATCTTAGCTCAGTCGCTCCCTTCTTGCTCCCTCTTTTAGAGGAAAAAAAATCAATTGATGGATAACAACGTCGAAACGGAATGTTTTCCAAAAAACTGAAACTGTTAACGAAGTTTAAAAAAAAACTACCCGTGAATCATGTGATCTCGGTGAAATTTTGTGTGGATATTTTTGCTTGTATTTGAGAGCTGTTATTAAGAATGTTGTTATGGTAAGAATTCGGTTTAAACGAAAAAATAAAGTGAACAAATAAAGTTATGAATCTTGTCTTCTAAAACATGCTCTCGTTGTGAATCCAGACTTTTCCAGTTAGTGGTTTTCGTTTGTTTCAAATTCATTTTAAGATTATCGATACAATTTTTCCTGTGTCTTCATCTTTTGTTGCTGTTGAAAATTTACTCGTTATCATTTTGATTGTTTCCTTCATCACTTACTCCACTAAACGTGTCCAAGTCTGCGAATTAAAAATGAAACTGCATCGTCTAATATAAGATGGAATACATCTTCTGTTGTAATATCTTTAATTTAGAAATGACCGAATTTACCACTTTTCGTATTATAAATAAAAAATTCCAAAACATGCTACAAATCTTTGGATTACCATAGTGTTAGTATGGAAAGTGTTAGTGTAAGTATTTTAAATAAATAAAGTATGCAAGGACACGGATCGGGGGAACAAAATCGACCCCCGATCCTGTTAGAGTTGAGTTGTTATTTCTTGCCGATAAACGCCGATGATATCATAGTAGCGGGTGGTTACGAACCACCGATCAGGGTGTATGATATTGTTTACTCTAAGTTTTTTTTTTACATCAGTTCAGGTCTTCATATCGTCGCTCACGTGCTGGGCACGATCTTTCTCCCCCCCCCCCCCTCATTCGAATCTGCCATTGAAGTACTGGTGCTTGTACTAAAGCGTGCCCTTGTAGCGAAAACTTTATAAAGAGCTTCACTTTATAAAAGGAAGCATAAGAAAGATCACGCAGACAGTAAAAATTAATTTTCTCGTTGATCATAACCATTTTAAAATGAAACGGTCCGTTTCCGGCTCAAGGTCATGCGCCATCTCTCCGTGATCTAGCATTATTCATGATTTTGTTTTCCCTATTGATTGTTTACAATGTATGAATTTTTTCAGCACGAAACTATTCTCTGCTTTTCAATAATTTGTTTTATCCAAATCATTTCATCCCCCTCCCCCCCCCCCCCCCAGTAAGAAGGTGCATAGTGCAGGGATGAAAATCTTTCGCGGATCCGCGATGTTCCGCTTTTTGTACTTTTTCTTTCTTTCCGCGATCAAAAAATTAATTTTGCATCAAGTTTAGAATAAAAAATTAAAATACACTCATTGTTAAAATGAAGCTTAAAATAAGTTGACTTAAAGTAGTAGAGGTTAAAATTATTTCCAACTTCCAAAATAATCAGGGAAGAAAATCTTCTGATCCGCGATTTTCCGCCTTTTGTATTTTTTCTTTCTTTCCGCGATCAACAAATTTATGTTGCATAAAGTTTATAAAAAAAAATAAAAAAGCACTCATTCAAAAAATGAAGCTTAAAATGAGTTGATTTTAAGTTGTAGAGGTTGAAATTATTTTCAACTTTCAAAACAATGGAAATATTTTTAGGATGCAGTAGAATTGAAATCTCAAGGATGAAATGCAAGTAGCGACGAACAATGTACTCTATTTTGGCATGTAGCCAAAAACATAAGTTTCCATTGTAGGGGGTGGAAGTTAAGAAAGTTCATTTAAAATATTCGAGATTTTTGTCAAAAAATTGGCAAAATTATTTTGAAAAAAATAATGTAATAAATTTAAAATTTATTAAAATAACTAAAAATGTAAAATTAATTGGAATTTATTTCTTGAGATACACATGTCTGATCCATCGAAAATTGCAACCCCCTTTTTTTTTCTACATTGTTGTACATGACTTAACAAAATAAATTGAATGAGCAATTAAATGGTTATAAAAAATTTTACTTTCGATTTTACGGCGCAAATTAGGACGAAATTTTGCATTACTAATTTCGTGTAATATGGGAAAAAAAATCTATCTGAATTTTTCCTCGTTTTTGACATTGAGCTGTTTTCATCCCTGATAGTGACCAAGTAGGAAGCAGTGTGTAATCTTAGTGGGGTCAAAGTTACCCCTAACCAAGATCACTGTGACGCCACATTTTGAAATACCTTCGCCCCCAAACCAAAAAAGGTTACTACTATTAAAACTTAAGGCCTAATTCATTCATTTAAAACTTATTTGTAACAAATAAAATGAATCTTATTACCAGGGGTGCCCACAGGGGGGGATTATGGCGCAAGTTGCGCCATCAAAATTTTTGGGGGGGATTTTTTAAACTAATTTATTTACTTATTTAAATTACTTATTAATTTTTTTAATTAAATTATTTACTGATTTTTTTAACGTAAATTATTCATTATTTTTTTAATTTAAATTATTTCTCTATTATTATTTATTCATTTTTTGTGTGTGTGTGTGTGTGTGTGCTTGGAATGTTTGGAAGGGGGAAAAAAGCGATTCTATTCTGCGAGTAATTAGTACTTTAAGAAAATTAATAATGTATAAAAAATTAATAGTTATTATTAAAAAATAAATAAAAATATTTTAAAAAGTAAATAAATATTAAAAAAACAAACAATTAATATTTAAAAAATAATAATAATACTTAAAAAAATATATTAAAAAAAATAATAATATTTAAAAAAATAATAATATTTAAAAGATAAATGATATTTAAAAAAAATAAATAAAATAAAAAGCACAATAGGGTTGTGAAAAAATTTTGGGGGAGATTTGCGCCATTGAGCTTGGGGGGGGGGGGGGGGATGGGCACCCCTGCTTATTACTAATGTTATCTATTTTACTCGCTTAAATTGCAGAAAACTAGAGCAGAGTAGTGATGTCTATGGCACCTAAAAGTTTTTCTTTTTTTTGGACTTTAATATCAGTCTTAACATTTTTTCTGTATTTTAACATTTGATGAATTGTTGTTGTAATGTATTGCTTAAAACATCGTTTTATATTTTAGGCAGCCATTCTACAAAACACAGCAGACTATATATTCTCACTAGAACAAGAGAAAGCTCGACTTTTGGAACAGAATTCCCAGTTGAAAAGAAGAGTGCTAAATTCACAAAATAATCAGGACAGCGATGGTAGTTGTTCAGATTCTCCATTACCGAAAAGGAAAAAGAGAGAGCAAGGTTAGTTTTCCTTACTTTGTATCGTATTACACCGTATTAGTCGGCATGCCGCAAAATTCGAGGGTCACTACTCACCAGATTTCCTATGACCCGTACCTGGTCCTTTCCGGAATGCCGGAAAAACTGAGGTTGGAAATAATTTAATACTATCCCAAGAACACTAAAAACTTTTAAAACAATATAAGTTATGTACTGGTATGCCAAGCACAAAAATCTAATCTGCACTTTAAATTGAATTATTGTCACTGGGTATAATTTCTTGCAACATATATTATCTAAATGAAATACATTGTTTTATGGTCATTTGTGAACGGGAAATATTAAAATAAATTTTCAAGAAAAAGTGACATCTATAGAGGCTTAAAACATTAAGAAGTGATTTCTGCCTTTGCCGCTCAGTGAAGATATCAGTTTTGCAACACAACAGTATAGATCATTTTATTAATACAATTAAACAATTTAACTTTGTAAAAATGTCAATAAATAATAGCAAGATAACGCGCCATCAAACCACCATGATTTATTTCCTCTCGGAGATCTGAAATTCATTGGTTTGTTTTTGAAAAAAGTGTTTATTAATACTTTACCTTATAGTGGTTTGCTTTGCGGTTGAAACTGAGGGGAGAAATTAATTTTTGTTCTGTTGCAAAATGAACCTTGAACAATCGGGCATGTTGGTCAACCTCACTTTTTCTGGCATGTGGGGTAATACGGTACTTAAATTGTGCTTGACATCTTGAACTTAAATGAATGGATTTTTTCCTTCTTTCTAATGCATTAAAATAGCAGTTAGTTTAAAATTAGTGCATGACTCTTTTGACTAAGAGTGGAGTATCTTAAAAATAAGACCAGGTGCATACCCAAGAGGGGGCTTTGGGGGCTTAAGCCTCCCTATGACAAACCAGGACTTGAAAGCCTTAAGCAACAATGACATTTCAAATTTTCAGATTCAAAGGGTGCAAACACAATGTATAGTAGGGTGGAGCGAAAAAAATGAATTTTTGATTTTCGTAAACGGGTACCTTTCATTTACTGTGACTGAGGATAAGTAACAATTCTGTAAAATATTTCACTTTTGCGACGTAATCTTTAGTCTGCGCATTTGGCCTAAAGTTTTGAAATTTTTGATTTTTTATAGATTTTTCAAATTTTTAAAAAAAATATTGCAAATGATAAAACTAGTGTCGGGTGGTTATTAAATGCAAGATAAAGGTTTGAAATATACAAGAAATTTTTTAAAACCATTTTAGATTATGATTTCAGTCTGCGCATTAGGCCCAAAGTTCATCAAATTTTCAGAAATTTCCGAAATTTTCAATATTGAGCAGAAACTTTATAATTCAATATTTCCTCTCAATATTTACTTAAAGTGCCTTCGAAACATTTACTTAATCAATTTGTTGTTGTTTTTTTGAAATACTCAACTCTTTGCTTGCTCATTAAAATTACCCAGGACTCACCACGAGGAAGTGGTCGCACTTTGAGTGCCACCCGAGCTCCCCTTGCTTCCAACCAATGAGAGCATACATTTACATTTCTTAGACAAGTCAGGAACAATAAATTGTTTCTTTGAGTAGGATATTGTTTGCATTGGTTTTGATGAATGCACTACAGAGACAGGAAAATACAAAGGTGTAATACGGAAACTGGAAGAAAAACTTGGTAAACCTCTGTAATGGGACATTTGCCAAATACATTTGAATGAACTTAATTTCCTGCATTTTTTGCAAAAGCTAGATTTACCAACCAGTGGACTAAAGTGATTTTTGGGCTTGTTGGACGAAGCTAAACAACATGTTATACTTTCAAATCAGTTCAATATGAACCTATAGAATTTGTCATTGATCAGATTGATTTTTACAATAAAAATGGTTCAAGTACTGAGCAACAGTAACTTCATGAGATGAGCAAGGTAATTTTGACTGGAAAAATATCCAAAAAAAATATGAAACAGAAGTCCAAGAAAGCTTTCCCAAGCCAGATGGTGACTACAGTTAACAATTTTTAGACTACAATTTTTAAAAGAGTTCATAACTTTCGCGGTAAAAGTGTCCTTGCTCTTTTAGGATGAAGTGCAGACGGTACTAATTTAGCTATGAATTTGTGTGAGATTATAAAGATTATCTCTCCCGGAAAAAGCAGAAAATTATATTCACATCAATGTATACTTTGCACTTTGCACCCAAGACATATGCTGTTATCGATATCTATATATATATATATACATAAATGGATGTATGTATGTTTGTTCCTTTTACAAATTCATAGTTCTCGTCGGATTTTCAACAAACTTGGCACAGAGGTTCCTTGATGCATTAGAATTCACACAGGCGGGGGCTTTGAAATTTAAAAAAAATCCAAAAAGCTCAAAATTCAAATATTTTGTCTCAAAATGGCCATTTTCTTTCAATTATGAATAGATAGAGTAATAGAGATAAGACTTTAAGCATACAAATTGATAAAATGTAACACATTTAAATAGGAGTATTTTCCAACAAAGATTACGATTAACAATGAATTATCAATTTAAGGCTCAGCACTATTTCATTTTAGCATGAAATAAGTTTTTATATTCCCATGTAGATAGAATTCTTTCAAATATTTTTATAGCTATGTTGTATTAATAAGCACCCGGGCAACGCCGGGAAATAATCTAGTTAGGTCATAAGAGAAAGCATATAAAGAAACTTGTTTTAAAAGACTAGAAAACAAACAAGCAAACAAGTGAGAACGCTTCAGATCCCAAAAATAGATAAAAATCTATTTTATACATTACATACATAAATTAAAACTCAGTATACATCGATATGATTTCTTGTCATGATGTGGAAATTACAAAGCCACCTTTTACAGGTAATTTAACACAATATTTACAAAGATTATGGAAGCTGAGAATTTAAATATGATTTCAGAATGCGCTCTTTTTAAACTGCCATTCAAGACTCAATCAGTTGAAAGAGCCATCAAATAGATCACAAGCTCTTCAAAATTGGTATATAATCACAGGAAAAGAAAAAGTTTAATGAAAACCAGGATATCTGACACAAATATTTGATCAATTTACGACACAAAGGAACAATTTAACTGTGAAAGACGTATCTAAGTAATGTAAATGCGTGCCCGCCTTGGTTGGAAGGAAGGGTTCACGTGTAGGACTAGAAGTGCGGTCACCTCCTCGTGGTGAGTCCTGGGTAGTTCCACACGAGCTAGCGAAGAGTTGCTGGGTTCAAAGTAATAACAAAATGAATAAAAATAGGTTTGAAGACACTTCAAGCGAATATTGAGAGGAAATACTGAGTTAAAAAATGTTGAAAATATCAGAAATTTTGGGAAATTTGATGAACTTTGAGCGTAATGCACGAACTGAAATCATATTCTAAAATGGTTTTAAAAAATTTCTTGTATATTTCAAACCTTTTTCTTCCATTTAATAACCACCCGTCACTAATTTTATGGTTTGCAATATTTTTTTAAAATTTTTTAAAAATCTAAAAAAAATCAAAAATTTCAAAACTTTAGGCCAAATGCGCAGACTAAAGATTACGTCGCAAAAGTGAAATATTTCACAGAATTGTTACTTATCCTCATTCACAGTAAATGAAAGGTACCCGTTTACGAAAATCAAAAATTCATTTTTTTCGCTCCACCCTAATGTATAGTTCCTTTGAAAACAACAAAAGCTACTCAACCTATGTGTAAATTCATTGATTTGTCAAAGCGAGGGGGCACCTCCCTAAATGACGGGCCTGTGGATCATGTACCTAAGGCAAGTCACACAATACTGTTGAAAAATGAAACCAGAAAAAAGGTGATTTTTTTAATAACATAAATCATGACTCTTTTCTTCTGCTGGTCAACTATTAATGCAGGGTTGACACATGTTGGGAAAAACTTAGAATTGTCAGGAAATTAATTTTTTTCTCAAAAAATTAGAGAATTTCATGAATTTGATTTTTAAAATTTAGAAAATAAGAAATGAGCTTTAAAATTGTCCTGAGAGATATTTCTACCTGCATCAACACATCAGAATCGGAAGTGTTAAGTGCCATGAATAGCTTCTCTATGTAGCCAACTTTACTTTGATTTGGATCGATGAGAACAGGGTATTTATTTGTTTTGCAATAGCTGGATAGAATATTAATCTCAGAAGAGAACTGGCATGGAGAGAGTATTCTGAATTCTGTTGATTTTTGTAGAGTGAAGAGGGCTACTGGGAAGCAAGGAATATTTGTTACTCATTTAGTTATTCTTTGGTATATTAATTCAGTGCACATCATGTTGAGAGAAACAAAGTGCACAAAATTTAGAATGATTGAATGAAGAGCTTAAGTTTTTCTGAGATAAATATCCCTAACGTCAAATTTCTGTGGTGTAAATAGTTGTATTTTCATCTTTTTAAAAGTAAAACTTGCTTTTTTTTCACCTTTAAATATAAAATTAGCAAGTCTGGAAATTTTCTCAAAAATTGTTTGGAAAACCTAGAAATGTCAGGGAATTTCATTTCTGAATCAGAGTATGAACCTTGTTAATCAGGTGGGTGTTCTCATATTACAGAAACTCTGGTTATTGCTTACATTATGAATTTTAAAAATGTATTATATAATTGTTTTCCTTTAATTTTTCCAGATAATTCAATTCATAAAATTTTTAATTCAAAGCTATTTGTTTCAGTGTTAAATCTGTTAAAATCCAAGTTTAAGATGTAATTATGTGAATTTGTGATATTTAAAAAATTGTTAACCCTCTCGGCACCCTGGACCTCATATGAGGCTCCTACTTTTGAACTCAATTTTGGAAGAAGTAAACATTTAAAATGATTTTTTTTTTCACTTAGGAGCCTCATATGTGATCTACATGAATAGGTGGAGTCACTGACGGAAAAAAAAAATCATTTTAAGAGTTTACTTCTTCCAAAATTGAGTTCAAAAGTAGGAGCCTCATATGAGGTCCAGGGTGCCGAGAGGGTTAAAATGCTTCTGTTGAAACAAGTAGGAAAGAATTGAGAATCATTAAATGTATTTCATAAGATGTATTAATATCACTACTTGCATAATATTTTAGTGGAATTAATTGATGAGGGAATTGGAAGCTCAAGCCCTAGAAGTGAAAGTGGTGATGATGTCAAACGTGAGCTTCTTGAACTGAGGCTTTCTCTGGAGCGCGAAAGAGGTTTGCGCATGCACCTTGAGGATCAAATTAGACAGTTAGAGACCCATCTACTTTCTGACAAACAGTTAGAGACCAAGTTACTTTCTGACAAACTTAAGGAAGTCATTCCTCATGTTCAGTTACAGTACAGTGAGATAGAAGTAAGTATTTTTATTTTATTTTTCACTAAAGTATTTTTCCATTTGCATAACACTGTTCAATTTGATGTTTTTGATTTATGGGAATAAACTTGTACTTTGCTTCATAAGATAGTTCACATAGGCATTATTTTTTTTTTTTTTTGTATTGAATACGTGTTCTTGATTATGCAGCTATCAATAGTAACGATTGCATCTTGCATAAGCAGTTATGTAAAAGGATTAATGTCATGTTTATAGTAGTAATTAATAAAATTTTCAAAACTAATTCAATCATCTTAAATATACAGGCAATTGATTTCACTTTTTTTTTCACTGAAAACAAATACAATCATGAGCATATCCAATTTCTCTATAAGAATTTCACAAATTATAAAATGAGTCTCTAAGATTTTATTTCTAGTTAATTTGGCCTTTAAGGAATATACATATGAAATAATTTATTTCCAAGAAACCCTCATTATGACATACAGGAAAACAAAGGAATTAAAATAATTGTTAACTAGTTCAGTGGTTCTAAATCTTTACTTTTGGGTGAGACCAAATTGAAATTTGTATAAAACACAGGCTTGAGTTGCATGTATTTCAGTCTAATGGTGGCATCATCAACATCAATCAGCTTCTGTATACAGGCAAATCAATTTTTTTCAGTGAAAATAAAGAAAGTCATGATAAAATCAAATTTCTCCATACAAATTTATTGAGGATTTATAAAATGAACGTCTCATATTTTATTTCAAGGTAATTTTCCACTTATGCATTTTCTTATTTTTACATGAGCTGATTAATTTGTATTACTTGATTTAAAAATGAGGTCATTTTGATAATGCGTGCATTAATTTTAGCTTTTTCAATGTAATTATCATTGACTTAGACAACTCTAAATCTTTGTTGTAAATTAATAAATATAGGCTGAATTCATTTCTCTTGTAAAAGCATTTGTTTGAGTTCGGAAGGCTATATTGAAAATTCAATGTTACAGAGCATCAATGTTCCAAAACATTGATATTGAAATAGTGATGTTTTGTCACAAATGTCACACAATTCTCAGTCCTCAAGATTCATGTTAGACTTAGTTTTGTTTTTGAATTTTTTGAAAAGGTAGCTTGTTACTGTAAGAATTTTTGTATACTATTTTGGAAATATTTCTAAATATTAATTTACTTCATTCATTGCACTATTTCCAGGATTTATTAAAGCCCACAACCTCAGTCTTGAGCATGGTTTTAGAAAGCAGTTTGGAAAGTCCAAAATCACATGGAACCGGTCAAGAAAACCAATATGACATACCTCTAAGAGCATCCAGCCCAGAACTCTCTAATGAAGTAGCTGAAGATCTCTCCGGTAAAAATAATGCTGTGTTACTTTCTTGTATAAATGAACTCTCTCTTTCGGATACTAACACCATTCCAAGACTTAGTTCGCCATCCAGTCCTGTGAATGAAACACCAACCTCCTACCCTACAGATGTTGATAATGGGTCACAAAAATCAACTTACAAAACGAGCACGTCAAGACAGAATCTTGAGGCAATAGTTGAAGCAATACGGCATGTTGAAGGTGATCATATGTTTCGAGATGATCCCTCACCTACAGATTCTCAGTTAACGCAATGGAGCGATGAAGAACAGACATTATCCGGAGAAAAAAATGACATTGAGGATCAAAGTTTGCGAACAGTACACCTAATATCAAATGGGGAATTTTCATTCCAGCATCAAATAATTAGAAATGCACCTGTTTCTCAGTCTCGACCAGGAGTTATTGTGTCCAATCATTCTTAATCATACATTCCCCTATCCTGACTATAAGCGTCATTCCACCAATTTTCATCATTTTGATACATTCTACTTAGTGTACTATACCCATAACCATTCTTCATTACGGTAAGTTCAGTTCCTGGGTGCCCATGCACTATCTATTGCCATGCTGGCTATACCATTCTTTATCACGGTCAGTAATTGTTTTCATATGAATGAATGCCAGATTTTTAAAGACCCAACTTTTGGTGTCAGACCAAAATTGTGGTGCTGGTCGGTTTTACTATGTAAATATTAGTACAAATAATGTTCTTGAACTTGATTTTAGTTAAAACATTGTTTTTCAGTAGAATGCTTTTTGTCATTCATTAATTACATATTTTATTGAATATTTTTATTGCTGTTTATCAGTGAAAGTTCATTTTATGAACGCATGATATGTTATTGTTTTCAGATTAAAAGTGTTGCTTAGCAATTGGCTTATTCACTGTTTGTTCTTTAAACAGCATTACTTATCACCCCTTTTAATAAAAATACATCACAAATTAACCAGTGATGAAATTGTTTTTAAATTTCGTTTTTTATCTCATTTAATAACTAACTTCATTAATTATGAGTTTTATTTGAAGCACAGTAATTTTTTTTTTTTTTTTTTTTTTTTCTGGTTCAATGTTTGAAAAAATTGATTTGGGAAAAGAGCCTTTTTCTAACAACTTAATTTAACTCCCTATTTTCGTATGTAGTGGCCGTCGCTTTTTTCAATAACTTTGTTTTAAACAATTTTGATTCAATTAAATGTCTAAATTAACAAAGCTGGATTTTGTTCTGTCTTTGACGATTTGATTCGTAAATCGGTTGATTCTATTAACCGGCTCCCACTGTACTTAATAATTTTAACTCTTGAACATTAATGTTAATTTTTAACATGTCTTTTTTGAAAACATTGATGATCCAATAATATGTATTACTATTGGATAAAACAGTACTAAAATTTTCATTTTCAAGTTTGTCATTTTGATGTAATTTTATTAATGAAACAAGTAAATTTCCTTCCAATGTTGAATTAGTCTTATGTGCTACACTAGAATTTTTACTGCAGAGACTTCTATTTCATTATTTTGAAGATAAGTGAAAACACACGAATTAGTTTCATAAATAAGGAAACTATTTATCTTTTATTGTACTCTAAAAGGTGACCTGTAATGTTTTTTATTTTTCAACAGTGATTTCATTTAAGATGGGAATATTTAGATGTAATTTGGAACATATGAGTCTTCAACAAGTCATTTTTACTTTTATTAAAACTTAAGTGTCTTTTAACATTAAAATGTCAACTTTGCATACTGTTTTAAGTATAAACTATTTGTTAAAATGCTTTAAAACGTTTTCTAGCACATTTTGAAAACTAAGCTCATAAATGTTTGCCACTGATGCCTCACATGTTATGGTGTGCTAATTTTTTACTGTAACTCTGGTATTGTTTAAAATTTTGTTGACTGGTGCTACATCCTTCATTGTTTTAATTTGTTGAGACATTTCTTTTATTAACTTTTTTTTCTTTATTATAATCTCAGGTTTGACAATTTATATGTACATTCAACTAGATATTGTGTTGTAATACTTACTCATATATTTTTGAAGTGGTAACTATAATATTTTAACTGTATGTAGTGGTTTTGTACATAATTTTGATCTATGCAATGGATACCTAAAACAGATAATGGTATTCACTATGTATACACAGATGAATCTATGCAATAAGTGTGTGTTTGAATCTATGCAATAAACATACCCAATTGATTATGCATAAAGTGTGTTAAATGTTATTAAAGCTAAAAGATTTTACCGGAGTATAAAAGTACTAGTTTTGTTCATTATTTTCTTATGTATGTAAACATATCAATATTAAAAGGAAATTACCAAATTATTTACATATACTATTTGTTTTATAATGGTAATAGCTAAAAACTTGATGTGTAAAGAAATAGGAATATACAGTGTGTCCATGAAATCATGGTGCACTTTTGACGGGTCACTGGACAGTAACAAAATAAGAGAAGTATTCGCCAGGTAGAAGAACTCTCATCCATGTGGCCACCATTTGTTGGCTTAGACACATCTAAATGATATTCAAATTCTTCTCACACAGAGTAAAGGACGTCAGGTGCAACAGTGATTAACATCTACAATTCTGTTTTAAATGCTTAATGTCACCAATATGTTCCCTGTTCACATGTTACTTCACATAATCCTACAAATAAAAATGGAAGGGTGTCGGATCCGGAAATCATTGTGACCATGGCTTGACGAAACCCCTGCCTACCCACTGGGCTGGGGGAATGCTGTATCCAGAAATGCATGAACAGTGTTGTCATAGTGTGGAACAGAGCCACCACATTGAAATTTGACACCTTCTGGAAATTGGCACTGCCTATAATTTCAACATGTCAAGGTAGTTGTTTGCCGCCATCAGTTTGCTCTGCAAAGACCTGCTCCTGCACAGTATGTGGTGCATCATCATGTGGTGCAAGGGTGTACGCCCTTACACATCTTACTACAGAAACTTGGAGAATTTTAGTTTTATTTGGTGCAAATTTCACACTTGTATTTTGCTTTCTTTCTTTTTCTGTGACCCGTCAAAAGTGCACCATGACTTTATGGACACTGTATATATACACATAGGTATACATTAGGGGTGCGACATCGAAGGCAAAACATAGATGTTTCAAGACATCGATGTTTGATAATAATGACATCGATGGTATTGATACATCGACCGAAAATGGTCGATGTTTTCAAACATCGATGTTTCAAAACATCGATTTTTTTTTCAAAAATTGCTTACACATTTGAATGTACAGTTATTCAGTTACTACCCATTACAAGTACCTCTCTTTATATCACTCAGTTAGATTGTCCATTGTCTCCTGGAAAAACATCAACCGTGAGATATTGATGTCAATTAAGAAAACTTTTTTCTGTGAGATACATACTGCAACTGTTGGTTAACCGTGTAACTTTTTTGTCGCATATTTTTCTATAATTTGTTTTTTTCTGAAATGTAAAACATCATCAAAAAAAAAAAAAATCAAATGAAAAACAACCATGTTTAAAAATCATTGACAGTAAATCATTGTTAGTTATTTAAAAAAAAAAATCCAATTCGGTAAATATTTCAACTAGTGGATAAAGAAAGATGAGTCTTTACCATCGCATTTTTTTATTGTTTATTGCTAAAATGTTAAAAGGACATCGGAAGAAAAAAAATTGAAAGCGAAACAACGAGTATTAAAAGACATAAAAAACGGTAAAAAATTATAGGTGATTCAGAAACATCGAGAGCAAAATATCGATAATAATCATAGCAATTTTTTTCTAATGAATTTAATATTGCAGCTACTGATTAAATATGAAAACTATTCAATAAGGATGTTTATTGTATATTTTTCTTTGGATTTCTTTGCTGGAATATAAAATATCGACATCGAACCCAAAACATCAATGTTGGAAAAACATCGGACCTCAAGCATCAATGGCAAAAACATCGATGTTCTAATAAAAACATTGATGTTTCCAAAACATCGACATCGATGTCGCAGCCCTAGTATACATAGTAAAATTCCTAGTGCTTTTAGGTATAATTCTACAGAAAATCTCTGGTAATCCTTTGAAGTATCAAGAGGAAATGTGCAAATGTGATTTAATTACATAAATAGCTTGTGAAAATATTGTTGTGAATATTTTGATATTTCGGAAATTTAATATTGTATAACTATTGCTTATGACTGAAACGTGTAAATGCAGTGCTAGTTTTTTTTTTTACACATTTGAACATATGACAGGGGGGGGGGGGGCTATTTTCTATAAGTGATGAAATTAAATTTGTCAACATAGATGGTTTTGATGTAGATTGTATAATTCAAAGTTATGTAAGAATATTTTAAGCAAGTTAAAAAAAAAAAGAGGAGTTGTAAAATTTAAGTACAATATCATGTTTCAGGCTAAGTTACAGTTTGTACTTATATATGCATAATAAAAGTTTTGGTTGCTTTATCTATAATAGAAAAGTTTTTTTTAAAAAAATCTTCATTATGCTTCTTTAAAAGCAGACACATAGGCTAAGTTTATCTTTGGTAAAGATAAACTTTAGACTACCTTTGCATGTTTGGGAAACAAAATTGCATGATCGAGCATTAAAAGTCACTAAGAAGAGAGTGCTAGTAAATTTTTTTTCAATGAAATTTGATGTAGTAATCAGTTGGAAACAATCCCAATTCAGTTGTGAGTAATAATTAATGTACTTCTGTTGGGAATTTTTTATTGTACAGTATAACCTCATAAATATTCTGAAAATCATATTTATTTCTTTATTAAATTTGTCTAATTGTTGATAATCATACTGCTACTTCAACATTTTTTTTTGAAATTTTCCTGTAAAAAGCCTAAGTTAATTTTTCTGTTAGTTCATTTAAACTTTTTTCTAATTTAAATTATAGTTTTGGAAGAAACTTTGAACATTAAAGGACAGCAGGTCAATTAAAATGCTGAAGAAATCCGCAACGAACACTTTTTTTATGTTGCTTACATTTCAACATCTTGTTTATAAGTCTTAAAATAACTTTTATAATTTTTTGAACAACTACTACATTGAATATTGTTTTTAAGGTACTCTGGCTAATATTTTATTTAAATTATATTTTATTTCCAACTGTACTCACATTTTCCTTTTACATAAGCATTTTCAGCTGTTCAAAAATTCATAGAACTTATTTTTTGTTATTTCTTGTCCTGTCGTTGAATTGAGGTTATACTGTGTCACATATGATAGATTTACGTCTTACTGTTAGTTAGAAATTTTGAGTGAAAGAATTTTCAAGATTTTGATATTGTACATTAACTTCTGTTTCCTCAAATAGAAAGAGCTTCTACATATTTAGTCAATGTTTTGAATATTTCTTAAGACTATTATGAATGTTTTAACTATACTTAAAATTTCCTAATCTAGTTCTGATTACAAAAGACTTTCTATGTTTTTACAGATGCTCAAAAAATTTTTTTTAGCTATGATTTTTGCTGAAGTTTTATTCTGTGGACTTTTTACTCTATGTAATGAATGACAATGAATATAAGAAGAAAATGGAAAATTCATTGAAAAGAAAAAGTAATATAGAATACAGATATCAGGAATGATTGGTCAATTGTGCTTAACAAATGATTCGATTTTTATTATATCCAAGAAGAAATAAGATTGACTATCAGGGGGATGTTAGAGTATTAAAGATGCTTTATTGTTTTCTCCCCTTAGTAAAATGATAAGTTATGCCACGGAAAAGTGATACATAATTTTTCAGGAAGGATGATTTATTATAAAGGTGGAACAAAGGTAGAATTGGATGGCCAACAGTTGATTTCAAACTAAAATAATTTTAGTTCTGAACATACTTTTTTTAGCTCATTTGTTTTTTATTTACCATAAAACTTAATTATTTCTGTAACGCTTCAAATATTTTCAGGTTTTTAGTAAAACTGATAGTAATTAACTGTGCAACAGAACTTATTGAATAAAAAAAAGTTATGACCTCCTCCCCCTTTTCTAAATTATAATTTCATATATAAGCTAAATTTATAAATTGTTACAATTCTTGAAATTTTTTAGACAGTGTCATTTGAGTTTGCTTCATGACTTTTTAAGTAGTTCTTTGCTGGTTCTATTGCATATATTTTATGATTCTGTGATAATTTAGGATTTGGCAACTTGAATTATGGAAGTTCTTTTTAAGGATGCACGCTTAACCCAACTGTTATTCACTGAAACAAATTGCTTTGTTTGAGCATATTTAATCAACCAAGCATTGTAAAATGAAACTATATATGCAAATACTAAACATCTCAGAATGACTGCCTGAATTTTAAATTTTAGATATTTTTTCATTTGATTTGAAGTTTTACATAAAGCATTTGCATCTTATTTTTGTTCTCTTTTGTATATAGAATGATAACATAAAAGTAGAATGTAAACATTAGTTTGGATTGTGTTCATTTTCATTGTTTATAATAAATGTAAGAAATACTGTATGTAATGGATTTATTTAAAATTTTCATGTTTTAGTCTTTTGAAATTGAGAAAAACAAATGACTTTATGTTTGAACTACTGTTAATTTTGCAAAAAGTGCTGTAATTTTTGACATGCCGATTCCTTTTGATGAAAACAGAAAAAAAAGTAGAACTTTTTATATTTAGCGTAAAAAAAAAAAAAAAAAACTTGAAACATTATCCTCAAGGGTAAGAATTAAGATTTTGACTATACAGTAACATCGAAATTGTTTTCTCAACAAATAGATGGTACCTTTTTCGAAGTATGTGGGTACACTTATAAATAGGGGAAAATACACCAATTTCATGTGATGTAAATTGCTTTTAAAACACAAGTCAAATTTTGTAAAATGCAGTGTCCTTTGAAGCTATGAGCTCTGTATAGTCGGATTAGCTTGGAATGCAAAAAATATGCTCCCAAAACTGAACCTCTGTTATTTGAAAAAAAATGTATGGTATGGGGGTAAAGGTTCCAATAAAAGGCATTCGGGAATATTAGTTTTGGGGCAAACACAACTTATTTAGAGAATGGTGTTGCCTCAATGTGATACTATTTTTTTTTTTTTTTTTTTTTTTGGGTTTGCTTCCTCACAATGGACCCTAACATTGTTGCTACTAATGTGGTTTTTTCTATATACAAGGATGTATTTAAGGTGGGGGTTCGGACCCCCCAAACTGTAAGCCCAGTGTTTTTTATCTCGATTCTCATCACTTACCACCTCGAAAAAACATAAGACTGCTTTTTTCCTTCAAGTATTCCCCTTAACTGAGAAGTTTTCGGGTCAATTCAGAACGCAAGAACCTCCAAATGCAATTCTGCAGATATCTTCAAATTAATGAAGAAACTGCACAGAGATCTGCAAAATTTCTGCAGATTTCATGTGGAAGTGTGTTAAGGCATCAAATTTTCTTGCGAAAATGCCGAGTTTTGAGCGGAATCAGCGTCATTTAGGGAAAATTAGATCCATTTCTAAGTAAAACCTGTGTAGAAAATTTACAAGTTTAACAAAATTTGATGATTTTATATTAAAAGTTATGTTCATGTAGATTGTATTTATTTATGTCAGTATAACTGCTCCTGAATGCCAGTGAAATGATCATCGAACCAGATATTGTAAATTCATAATTTTTTAGGCCTTTTGTTCATAAGTTACGTAATTGTACGATTTATATTAGAGGACATAATCAATTGTATCTACAGGTAGTTATCAAAATAATGGAAACACTTGAGATTCATAAGAGAAATCTACCCTTCATCGCAAAATAAGCGATCAATTGTTCTTTAACTTTAGTCATACAAAATATAGACTTCACCGGACATTTCCACATTGAAATTAAATCACTCATGCATTTGGGGGACGACAAAAAGGGGGGTCAGAAGAAAAACCACTTTTTGAGCATAACTCTTCGAAAATAGCTCGGAATAAGCCATAAATTTCAGTAAATTATTAGCATACTATGTATAATTACTGTACAAATTTTTATGAACGTACTACTTATACTTTCGAAGATATGAAACATTTTTTAAAAAATGGTAATTTTATTTGAAGGGTTTTGGCTCATAACACGCAGAGTTTTTGATCAAACCTTATCAAAACTTCAGGAAAGATGACAAAATACAAGGGAAAGAACATACTAAAACGGTGAATAAAAATATTGAAAATCCGATGAGATATGAATGTTAAAAGGAAATAATTTTTCACGGCGCATGCGCGAACGACAGAAATTTATAACTACAAAAATATTGTAGCCTGGTTTATACTGCATCTTATAAAAAAAGTTTCAGTTGAATATCGTAAAAATTGAAAAAGATATCAGCGATCTAGTGAGCTGTAATTCATTCATTCGCAGACAATACATAAATGGCGGGGGGTTGTCCACAAATAGTGTGGTGACAATCGAGCATTTTTTTCAATGTTAAATTGTACACAAATTGAAAATTTATATTCGGCATAGAAGTCACATTTCGCCCTATTCGTCCAAAAAGACCTTATACGTAGGTGGCCAAAAGTTTCCGAACACCCCCTGAAACGTTATTTTTGAATGATGACGCAATCACCTTTAATTTAAAAATAGCTCTTTGTGGACAGTCCCTCACTACTTATGTATTGTCTGCGAATGAATGAAATACAGCTCACTAGGTCGCTGATATCTTTTTTCAATTTTCATGATATTCAACTGGAACTTTTTTTATAAGATGCAGTATAAATCAGAGTACAATATTTTTGTAGTTATAAATTTCTGTCGTTCGTGCATGCTTCGTGAAAAATTATTTCCTTTTAACGTTCATATCTCATCGGATTTTTAATTTATTTATTTACCGTTTTAGTATGTTCTTTCTCTTGTATTTTGTCATCTTTCCTGAAGTTTTGATGAGGTTTGATCAAAAACTCTGCGTGTTATGAGCCGAAACCCTTCAAATAAAATTGCCGTCTTTTTAAAAAATGATTCATATCTTCGGAAGTATAAGTAGTACGTTCATAAAAATTTGTACAGTAATTACACAAAGTATGCTAATTAATTACTGAAATTTATAGCTTTTTCCGAGCTATTTTCGAAGAGTTATGTTCAAAAAGCGGTTTTTCTTTCGACCCTCCTTTTTGTCGTCCCCCAAATGTATGAGTGATTTAATTTCAATGTGGAAATGTCCGGTGAAGTCTATATTTTGTATGACTAAAGTTAAAGAACAATTGATCGCTTATTTTGCGATGAACGGTAGATTTTTCTTGTGAATCTCAAGTGTTTCCATTATTTTGATAACTACCTGTATATATATATATATTATATAAGCGTCTTTTTTCTCCCACCGTTTTTCTTCCGAAATTTTGGTTTCTGCTTCGCAAGTGGTCAATAATTTCTCCAGTTCAACTGCGTTTATTCAAGCTTTTAAATGATAATATTAGAAAACGGATAAGATTGAAGATTTCATTCTTTTTCGTATTGTCGAAAGAATTTTATAAACCTAAATAAAGAAAGTTAAGAAAATGTTTTAAAGAGAAACCTTGCAAATATTATTGTCCAGAACATAGTTAAATTTTGTACGAAGTATTGTTCAAATCGAACAATGGTTTAGAATTACATTATTATAGAATCCATAAAACTAGGAGTTCGATTCTATAGACATTGATTCATTCGGGGGGGGGGGGGGACATGTACATATTTTTTGGAAATATATTACAAAGTTTAATATTTTATTGAAGTATCAGCAACATTTTTCCTAATAATTCCTGGAAAAGTTATCGTCTTCTGAAATTTTTATTCAATGGGATCAAACACTCATTTTTGAAGCAACAAAACATAAATGTTTCAGCGAATGAAATGAGACGTGCTGATTTTTTTTCCCTTCACATTTAGAATTTTTGTATGGATGACTTATAAATTGCCGAAACTTTATTTACTACAGCAATTTTTTAAATTATAATTAATGGTGCTATCAATTTTGATTAATTAAATTTTAAGATAAGCATTATATGGGCGATTCTCTGTAAACTGGTAATTGGCTGTCCGGACTGAGTATTTTAAAAATAATAAAGTGTAATAAAGTAATTATCGCACTTAATACAAGTAAAGCATTAATACTTTGTGGCCCAATTGTATTTGGAGTGATAGCAATTAAATTTTTTTTTCTAGAAATTATCTAAGCGCCAAAAACACACTCCCATGACTGTCCCAATCCCATAGTTTAACTGTTAAAGATAGTATTTCAAAAAACCTATTAACACTACGTAAATTTGGCAATTAATATCCAAAAATAGAATAATGAAGCTATATTTTTGTTATGAAATAAGGTATAATTACGTATTTCTAAAACTTAAAATTGTCACGTAAATTTTGTCCGGAGTTTTTCAAACAGTCCCCTGCAACAAATTCAAAGCTGTAATACGAAAAATCTATAACTTTTGCAAATTCTTTTTGGCATGAACTTTAAGGTAGTCAGTGTGAATTTGCCGAAATCGCCGAGAACGGTGTTGAAACGCTACTTTGCTTAGTTTGAGAGAAACATTTGTGATGAAAGTATGCATCAGGGTCGTTGCGAAAACAGTCCTCTGGGAAGTGATTTTATTAATGTCAATTAATTTAATTATAAAACATATTAGTTATTATGTCCACGATTTGTGTCTAAATTTATAGGTAGTCTCGTAACTAATTATGTTCCAATAGTTTTGCAGATATTACGCAACAAAGAGCAGAAACACAGTCCCCTGCCTAGTTATACTAGGCGGGGGACTTACCCCCTATCATGATTTATCAGAAAAACAAACTTCAACTGGCCCTCTTTCAAACCAAAGTAATAGATTCATTTTCTGAGCAATAGTATTATAATTATACGAACATTTCAAAAAACCGTGCCCGGACAGAGTTCGTGTGAAAAATGACGAGTTTACAGAGAATCGCCCATATATTAATAACTATTATAGTTTTAATTTGATTAGTGTTAGTGTAACTAACAACTTCAGCTTTCGTGCCACCTTGCCCCCCCCCCCCCCCAAACAAAGTTATAGATACGTGCTTGTCTATATAGCAATAAATACATATCAAATCATAAATAAAAATTTTCTCAAAAAAAAAAAAAAAAACCAACCATGTCAAATTTTGAAAACCTTAGCTTGATTTCAACACTGCCTCAAATTAACTATGCAAAATGGATTATAAGACTTTCAAATTTATTAAATCAGCATAACTTACTTGACACAAAAAAAATACATCAATATTTTATGCTATGAAAATTTTTAATGTATGTTCTTAAAGCATTCTTGCCATTGCATTTGGTATTTAATTGCTGTGACGCAAAATGTAAGAACTACAGGCCACTTTATGAAACAATGTTTAATACAAGTAATATCACAGGAAGCATTTCTACAAAAAAAGTTTTTCAAATACAACAAAAGGAACAGAACAATGAATATCCAAAAAATATTATAGTCAATACTAGGGATGCACCGATTAATCGGCAGTACCGATTAATCGGCCACTTTGCCGATTATTAATAATCGGCAAAATCGGGCCGATTAATCGGCGGAAAAAATATTTTTTAAATATTATTTTTTAAAGTAAACCTTTACTAAGAAATTATGATGAATAATTTTATTAACAGTAATAATAATTCTCACCGTTGATGTAAAGTTTTTAATACATTAATTCCCCTATTTTTGAATAAAAATACACATAGATAATGAAGCAACATTTTTCATGCGTCGATACTTTTCTCCTTGCTTTTAGATCATCTTCAATTTTCACAAAGAATAAAAGGCTTGAATAACATAGCTACTAATAATTGAAAAATTGAAACTAAAAGAACTTCAAAATTGGATTGCTCACCACACAGACTCCCCCTCCTTTTTTTTTTTTTTGAATTTTCATGTCTAGTTTACATAATTAGCAATGTGTTAATGCAATATTATTGACAATAATATGAAAATTAGTTCAGAGAAATTTGACAAAATTTTGAAATTATTTTGGGAAAATTAGGAAAATGGAAGAAAAAATTAGCAACTATTTCAAAAGTTAGAATTGTAAAAAAAAGAAACGAAAAAAAAACTGTAACGGTGAAATTGGTAGTACTGAAAACAACCATTTTAATCATTAATCGGCTTGACCGATTAATCGGCCGATTATCAATTGCCGATTAATCGGTAATCGGCCAATTTGCTTATCGGTGCATCCATACTTTTCGCTCCATTAAAACCCTAATACATATTACACGTACAAAATTCAAAAACATGAGTATTTTGCTTTGGATTTTTAAAGCTTTTCAAAAAAATGCTGAATAAATGAGCAATATTTTTAACAACTTTAATGAAAGCAACAAATTATTACCAATTGGACAGGCCCATCATGTATTATTTTTTTGGGGGGGGGGTATAATACTCAATGGAAATTATACTAAAAACACGACACATACACAGCCCACTTATACGTAAAAACATGAATTTTACACAGCTCCTCCCCCCAGTTATCCAAATGAAGGGCCTGCAAGGAGAGGATTAAGCAATGTTCATCAATAACACTGTGCGGCAAAAAAAACCTTGAAAATGCTTCTGGCATTTTGAAGGCTGATTCTTATGTAAAATGACCCCCTGAATCCGAATATGACCCCCGTTTTCACCCATCACGTACCAATTTTTTTTAAAACGCCCCCCCTTTTTTTTTCATTTTTCCTTAGTTTCAGAGCTATTATATTTTTTTGGAGGGGAAAGGAGCCTTATATTCACCCCTACATTTTTTGGAGGTCAAGAGAGACTCAAAGTTTAAAATCATGAGCAACGAGAAAAAATCGGGGAATTTGGGGGGGCGTAGCCCTCCAAAATATTTGAAAAATCACCAAAATCGATCTTTTTATTCTAGTTTCTTTAAAAAGACCTTTAAAACATTTTTTTCGGTGCAGAACCAGAGTATAGGATCCGCTCCTATGGTTCCTGGGTCAGAAAAAATCTGTAAATTTTTTTTTTAAAAATAAAATAATGCTGTAAAAATCGCACTTTGCACTCGAGTTTTAAAGCAGGTCTTCAGCCAAAAAAACAAAATTGTGGCTGATTCTTATGTCAAATGACCCCCTATTTCCAAATATGACCTCAGTTTCCGCCCTCCACCCCCTCTTTCCAGAGAGCGCCCCCCCCCCCAATTCAGAGTCATTTTACTAATTCGGAGGGGAAAAGTACATTACGTAACCCGTTAACATAATTCTAAAAGGCAACAGAGGTTCAAAGTTCAAAATCATGTACATGTGTACCAAAAATATAAACTAGGGCGGTATACCCCCCCCCCCCCAAAAAAAAAGAAACTTCTTTTCCTGTTTTTCTAAAAGACGTTTTAAACCTTTTTTTTTTTTTTTTGTGAAAAATCAGAGTGTTCGATTTTCTCTTTGATTAAAGTGTTCGAAATTATTTCGCTTTGCAGAAAACAAATTATATTATAAATAAAAAAAATTTTTTTTTTTTTTCTTGTAAGGGTGGCTCGTTGCATATCAGTCGCATCGCATGTCCGCATGAAAGAAGACACTGTTCCGGCTGACTCTTCTGCAAAGTGACCCATTTTTTCCAAATACTATAAATTATCACTTTCACAAAAAGCCCCCCCCCCTACTTGTTTTTCAGTTTTCAACGGTTTCCGAGACAATATTTTGATTTTCAGATTAAAGGAGCTTGACATTAACCGTTAACACTCTTATAGATAGATAGAGAGGTGCAAAGTTGAAAATCATGAACATGTATAGCAAACTGAGAGACTTAGATAAAAATGTATATACCTGCACCCCCCCTTCACCCCCTCCCCCAAAAAACTTTTTAAAATCTGGAAATACGTTTTTTTTTTCTTTGTAAAATGACTCTGAATTGGGGGGGGGGGGGGCTCTCTCTGGAAAGAGAGGGTGGAGGGGGGAAACTGAGGTCATATTTGGAAATAGGGGGTCATTTGACATAAGAATCAGCCACAATTTTGTTTTTTTGGCTGAAGACCTGCTTCAAAACTCGAGTGCAACGTGCGATTTTTAGAGCATTATTTTATTTTTCAAAAAAAATTTTACGGCGTGAAAATTTTTTCTGACCCAGGAGCCATAGGAGCGGATCCTATACTCTGGTTCTGCAGCAAAAAAAATGTTTTAAAGGTCTTTTTAAAGAAACTAGAATAATAAGATCGTTTATTCCCCGATTTTTTCTCGGTGCTCATGATTTTAAACTTTGAGTCTCTCTTGACCTCCTAAAAAATGTAGGGGTGAATATAAGGCTCCTTTCCCCTCCAAAAAAATATAATAGCTCTGAAACTAAGGAAAAATGAAAAAAAAAAGGGGGAGGGCCGTTTTAAAAAAAATTGGTCCGTGATGGGGGAAAACGTGGGTCATATTCGGATTCAGGGGTCATTTTGCATAAGAATCAGCCTTCAAAATGCCAGAAGCATTTTCAAGGGTTTTTTTTTTGCCGCACAGTGTAATTAAAGAAAAGCAAGCAGCAGAGTTGTGTGTTGAAAAAGTTGAAGTTGTGTGTTGTTTCAAAACAAAACAAATGTTTTATTAGCTTGGATTTGGTAATCTCATAATTTATTTTATCTAAAAACCTTATCGCTCATTTTTATTTCCAAGAAATGCTTTTTTATAATAAAATTTGATTTTTTAGCTAATATATATATATTTTAATATAATTATCTTAATTCTATGTTAAAAATGCAAGGAAATGATATCATTTTTAGAGATGTTAAGGAAGACTGAAAGCATAAACTCAGATATGTAGCTCATATTAACATCAGATCTGTAACACTCATCAGATCTGTAACGGCTTAAAAGTGAGTAATCTAAGGAGGGGGTAAATAACTTCCTTGACCTCCCCCCTTTTATTTTCTTGCATTTAGACCCAATTTAGACTTAGAATCCAATATTAATTTTTTTTCTACAAAAATTTTTTTTAATCAGAAAACTCCAACTTCAAATTGGCACTTTTCAAAATATTGGCTCATATGTAGCATGAAAGTGTACAGCGTAAGAACAAAACAAATAGTTCATACAGTGCTTGAAACTGAATGAAACATTAAAAGATAACCCACACAGCTGACATATGACATTATTAGGAACAATTTAATTCATAAACTTTTAACTTAGAGTACAAAAGCATGAGATCACTTCATTTCATTTATAATCAGCAACTTTTGCCGATCAACTGGCGGAAAATATATGCTTTAAATAAAATTACTTTGAGTATGCTTTGAACAAAAAACTATAGTGAATAAATTAATAAACAAGAATTAAACTTCCTACAAACATAAGTATGGCATGTAGTACAAAAGAAATAATTCAAAAAATGAAGTATAAAAATAATCCTCAGAGTAGATATATAATTTTTCACATGCATTAATTTTAATATTTTGAATAAATATACACTTATAGATTATGTTGCAAAATTTCAAATGCGTCGATATTTTTCTCCCAAGCATAATGCTTTTAGCATCTAATTTTTACAAAGACTACAAGTCTTGAATTAAATGGCTACTACTAATTGAAACACAAATTTAAATTAAAAGCACTCCTTTATTAGAGTACTCACTAGGTTAGTTTGAGAGCATTTCGCACCTTCTTGATTCTGTACCCCTTAAACTTTCGAAAAAAGGGTTTTTTTGACCCACCCTATACTACAATGCAACCTTTCTTGGCAAAAACATCGTGACGTTAGGCTATGAAAAACGAGATAGATAAAACGTCACAGCCTATTTGGCGAATTAGAGGAGATCGCTGACTGCTTGTGAGCTCTTATTGGCTCCACCCGTAGTGACGTCACTGCCAAGTTAAGTTGCATTTTAGAATAGTGCTCACCACCATGGCCTCCTCCAAATTCTAAGAAAAATTTCATGTGAAAGTTAACAATTTGTTAATTATTCTGGGAAAATTGGGAAAATGGAGTAAAACAAATTATCTCTCAGACATAAAGTAGTAACTATTTCTAGAATTAGGACAAAAAAAAAAAAAAGTCGATGGTGAAATCGGTGAAACAAAAAAATTCATTCTGATCAGTAATCGGTCGATTATCAATTGCCGATAATTCGGTAATCGGCCAATTTACTTATCTCAGCATCCCTAATAAATGCAAACGATTTTTGATGAATAGGACTAATCTGAAATTCTCTAAATTAAATTTAAGATGCATGTCAAATATATAAAAATCAACAAATTTTGCTTTCAGTATTAACACTGTCATAGATATTTAAGAAAAATGAATAAAAGTAACATTTTTTACTTATATGTTTGGGCATCGAGTTTTGCAACTTCTGCTTACTTCAGTGGAAAGTTTCGTTTTTCTTAGCACCAAGTTAATATGCAATGCTCCTTCGGATTTGTTCGACCCTTGCGTTAAAAAATGATGTCGAACGTTATTCACGGGAACAATTTCCCCGTCCACAAAGGCCTGTCATATGTTTTTTGAAGGTAAAGCCCGAAAAAATGTCTTTGACTAACATTCAAATACGGCTTTTGGGCAGTACGGGCTCTCAAGCACAATGCCAACCTGTCTACCATCGCAGAGCAAGGAGAAGGAATGGATGCCGCATTTGGCTCCTTATCAAACTCGTTTTGCATTTGGCGCAATTCCCTAAAATTCACCATTCGCTTGCTATTTTATTGTCCTAGGTGAATGATTAGCGCGCGTTAAAATAGTCTTAAAAATGAATTATTTTGACACATCCAGCATTATACTTGACATATTGCCTAATTATTGTGTTGACTAAGTAATATTAAAAGAAAAAATAAAGAGAAGCAGAAATTCAGGAAAAAACAAATTTAAACCAGCGAAATGCAACTTCACATGGCCTAGAACATTGAATAAATGAATGTTATTCTATCTAATGATTAATATCACCAGTATTTTAAATTTTTTCCTGACAACCATTCGATGATATTTTGTGATGATTTTCTTTCTAAGTCTCTACGAGGTCTGGAAACATGAACATGGAAATCTAAACAAAAAAAAAAGCAAAATTTTTTTTGGAGTAATCCTTTCAAGACTAGATTGCTCTCAGTTTATGTATTAAAAAATGTATATTGCAGTTGATGTCAATATTGTGAAAACATGGTTTATAATTTTTATATTGCAATGCACTCTTTAAACAGACCGAACATATATGGATATTATTTTGTATTTGTCAAACTATAATGTTGTAGAAAATAAATACCTTTGTACGATAGATTTGAAGTTTAAATCCAACGTTAACGATGCACAATTATACAGGTATACTGCACCTCAGTATACCTGTATATTTGTGCATCGTTAACGTTGGATTTAAACTTCAAATATAATGTTGTATTTTATCATTATCAAGTAAATTTCTGCAAAATGAATAAAATAATAAAAATCTCCATGTTGTCCTTTTATCAGTTATGGCGTGTATAAAAAAAAAAAAAACTTGTTAACCCTTTGATGGTTTCAAGTATACCATGCCATAATTTTGAACTGATCATTTGAAATTCCATGGAAAAGCATTGAATATTTAGTTTTAATAATCACTATTTTATCCCAAGTTTCATTAGATTTTTCGAAAATATAATTTTGTATCAAAATGTTTATAAGTAGTTTGATTGTAATTATATAGACAATGATTCCTTTTTTATTATAATTTATTTCCAATGATTACTGAAAATGAAAAATTATTAAAATTAAACACATAAAAGAAACATTCAGAATGATGTCTTGGCAGAAAGTCCTTTGGTAATGTTGAGATATGGCCCCCTCCCTCATATGGTTCATAATATTTATTGTTAAGCAATCAATAATAGTTTAGCTGCTAATCACCAGCAAATATTTCCTTTGAACCAATTCTCCTAGAGTACAAACCTAAAAAAAGGTGAATTAACAGTACTAGCATTCACAAACACTGAAACAGCGTACAGAACACACAAAGAAGGGTCATAAGATAAATATCTATTTAAAAACTCTTGACGCATTTGATCACTTATCATAATAAGTCGCACACATTGACTTTTATTTAAACCCAAGTAAGGGATTTTGTCGCAAGAAATGTAAAACGCTGCATAACATTTTTGCAGAACTAAGTGGAAGTGAAATATTTATTAATAAATTTGAAATTGGAAAAGTGAAAATTAGAATTTAGCATGTGTAAAATAAACAAATAGATATATAAATTAATAAACTCTAATAGTATTCAATTTTAAGTTGTTCTTACGTGGCCTATTTAAATCAAATACATTTGCTGTCAAATGTTTATTTATATTATTTTCTTTTTCATATTGCGAATTTCTTAAATTATTAAATTCCTTACTTTGTAAATCAATTTCAAGAAATATGGAAGTAAAGAAAAAGTTGACCCTATAATTCAATACATGTTTTATGTTTAAAATTCCGAAACGAAACACTATTTCACCACATAACGCATTCAAATTCAAAAAATATTTAGCTTTGATTTTAAACGTTTTCGGAATGCGCCATTGTGTCTTGCTAAAAAAAAAATTCATAGAATCCTTCCTCGGCTGCTTTAGAGCAGAAAAATGTGCTTTGAAGACCAGTTGCTAATTCGAAGCTCCAAGAAAACGGGAGTATATTTCTTATCGCACAGCACAAAGCGACAAAGCCTCTTTCGCCTTTGTTTAGATTTTGGCGCGGAGAGGAAGGCGCCGGCGAAAGGGAAACACGCGCTGAAGGGTTGCCTAGGTGTTTTGCTCTGCGATGGTAGACAGGTTGGCATTGTGCGGCTCTCAAACGCCTCTTCCAATGCAAAGCCATGGAAAATCCCTAGAACAGAATTAACGTGAACTCGGTTTTCAGCCCAAGTGTGGTTTTCCCCCCACCTAAAATGGGAGACTGGGCAGAGTTAGAGATAAAAATTTAAATCTAGGCGTCATAATTACGCATGGTGTACGTTTCTAGGCGTTAAAATAAACAACCAAGGTGCCATTTTTAATGAATGAAATTATATATACATATATGTCTGAATATTGAAAAATATTTATTCAACTGAACAACTGTCACTCATTGCTTTTTACTTAAAAAAAGATTTGAAAAAGAAAAGAAAAGATTGCATTTTAAAATCCCTTTTACAAACTTTATACTTTGGGTCAATAGGCACGATAAGTTAGGAAAAAAAAACTTCGTTGTGATGCAAAACAAGCGTTAAATTTGCGCCTGGTGCTAGAAATCTAGATGTCAAATCAAAATTTTTGGTCCCAAAAAGTGACTAACGACACTTTTATTTATTGGCTCAATTTATTGGCTCACTTAGCGAACAGATTCGCCATTTATCGCTCTGTGGTGGCAGTATCGTTTCATAGTTAATTAATAATTAGAATCAATTAAAATGAAAAATAATTCGCTAACTAATTAAAATAAGCCGTTAAAATAAGAATAAACCAACAAATAAAACAAGCTATTAAATAACGTTAAAGTATACTAAAATAGAATTGAATGCCAAATTGTAAAATGGTCGCAACAAATTAACTTTTAATTTTGTCTTTTATTATCTGATTTGTAGAAATGTTAGTTACCATAAAATTCGATAGATGTCGCTGGACAAGGACCACCGTTTTTATCCCAAGGATTTTGATCAAATGAAGCAGCCTGTATAAAACGCTATCTAGTGAAGCCTTGACTTGAGTGAATGTCTTATAGGAAATATGGCTGTTCACGAGTACGGACGTCTTTTAAGCTTGTTAAAACCAGAAACGGAAGAAAATGTCTTTAAACAAATGTCACATGGATGCTGTTTAATTTGACAAAAATCGCTTTCAAACATTTTTCAGAGGAATCTGGCTTTTCCCAGCGCGAACTTTTAAATGTCTTTTTAAGTGGTGAGAGTATGAAAATGCCTTTGAACAAGTCACAAGAATAGGGTTTTTCCCCAGTGTGGATTAATGTTCATACGTAAAGGCTTTTTCACCAGTGCGGAGTGTTGAATGTCTCTTTAAAGCTGAAGAATTAGAAAACGATTTTAAACAGAGTTCTCACGAAAAGTGCTTTTCACCAGTGTGGAGTCTCAATGGCTCTTTAAAGTTGAAGCGTTAAAAAACGCCTCTGAATAGAGTTCACACGAAAAGGGTTTATCACCAGTGTAGAGTAGCAAATGTCTCTTTAAAGCAGAAGCGTTAGTAAACGTATCCGAACAAAGTTCTCACGAAAAGGGCTTTTCACCAGTGTGGAGTACCGAATGTCTCTTTAAACTTGAAGCGCGAGAAAACGCCTTTGAACAGTGTTCACACGAAAAGGGCTTTTCACCAGTGTGTAGTCTCGAATGGCTCTTTAAATTTGAAGCGGCAGAAAATGCCTTTGAACAGAGTTCACACGAAAAGGGCTTTTCACCAGTGTGGAGTCTTGAATGGATCTTTAAATTTGAAGCGTTCGAAAAAGCCTTTAAACAGTATTCACACGAAAAGGTCTTTTCACCAGTGTGGAGTACCAAATGTTTCTTTAAAGCTGAAGCGTGAGAAAACGCCTTTGAACAGTGTTCACACGAAAAGGGCTTTTCACCAGTGTGGAGTCTCAAATGGCTCTTTAAATTTGAAGAGGCTGAAAACGCCTTTGAACAGAGTTCACACGAAAAGGGCTTTTCACCAGTGTGGAGTCTCAAATGGCTCTTTAAATTGTAAGCGTCAGAAAAAGCCTTTGAACAGTGTTCACACGAAAAGGTCTTTTCACCAGTGTGGAGTACCGAATGTTTCTTTAAAGCTGAAGCGCGAGAAAACGCCTTTGAACAGTGTCCACACGAAAAGGGTTTTTCACCAGTGTGGAGTATCAAATGTCTCTTTAAATTTGAAGCTTCAGAAAACGCTTTTGAACAGTGTTCACACGAAAAGGGCTTTTCACCAGTGTGTAGTCTCGAATGGCTCCTTAAATTTGAAGCGTCAGAAAACGCTTTTGAACAGAGTTCACACGAAAAGGGTTTTTCACCGGTGTGGAGTCTCGAATGGCTCTTTAAATTTGAAGCTTCAGAAAACGCTTTTGAACAGAGTTCACACGAAAAGGGCTTTTCACCAGTGTGGGCTCTCACATGCCTCATTAAATTTGAAGCACAAGGAAATGCCCTGGAGCACTGTCCACAAGAATAAGGTTTCTCTTTAGTATGAGTCCTCAGATGTTTCTTTAAATCTGAAGCGTTGGAAAATGTCTTCGAGCAAAGTTCACAGGAGTGGGATTTCGCTCCAGTATGGTTCATCAGATGCTTCTTCAACTCTGAAGATTGAGTGAATGTTTGCGAACTATGTCGACCCGGAAAGGGCTCTTCCCCGGGATCGAATCTCGAATGGTTCTTTAGATGGTCAGGAACTGCATTTGAAGAATCTTCACACGCAAAGAGTTCTACACCAATATGGATCTTTGAAGTGTGCTCCATTGCTGAACACTGAAAAAGTGCGTGAACACAAAAGTTATTAATGCAAAGATGAATTTAAGAAAAAAATGTCATTTGAAATTAAGTTTTTCAAAACGATTTCATCAAAAACTATAAAAGTGTTTTGTTTCTCAAATACAAAACTGAATAGATTACAGGTAGTAAGGAAAATGTTACCCAAAACATTTGACTAAATTTCAAATTAATATTTAGAATAATACAGTACAGAACCAAGGTCGTGTCCAGAACTTTTTGTGGGAGAGGGCACGGTTTCGCACATTGCCCCCCCCCCCCCCTGGAATGTACGGTTAAACAAAATAAATGTTCAGTCCCGCTATAACCACGTTCGCCTTGTTTGAAGTTCATTACAAAGACATACCCGTAACAACGAACAAAATTTGCGATCCCCTTTGAAGTTCACTGTTGTATTGTTTAACAGTGTTGTGACACTTCAAAACTGTCTTTATTAATGTTTTACTGTATTTAACTCAAGTGATGCGCTTTGAAGTTTGTGGAACTATCTTTTAAAATATGGCGCCCATTCACTTCAGAAGTTAAAATACGTGTTCAAAAGTCTCCAGCTTTAACGCAATTAAATCAACAATATACACTAAAAATAGATGTTAATGGGCAATTCCACGGTGTCGGACGTAAGAATTGCACGAAATTTGCTTTAAAAAACAATAAATTTTGCTGGTATACAATTTTGAAACTGACCAAAATATTTTTTTACATACTTTCCCATGTATGTAGAATTATTAACCATGAAAAGAATTTCTGATAAAACATTTTATTCAAACAAAAACAAAATTTCAATTTATGGTGTCGGACGTATAAGCTGAATCTGAAAAATGAGACTTGCAAAACTAAAATCAAAGATTCAGGTCAATGGCTTAATCTGTAATATTGTAACTACTTTTATGCCAAAGAACAATGATGAAAGATAAATAACACAGAAAAAAATTTTCAATTTCAGAAGTATTAAGACTTGAAATATGGAATTTGGTATTGGTGTCGGACAAACACTTGGTGTCGGACGTAATATTTGCAAAACTACATGGTGTCGGACGTAAATAAAAGTTTTGAATACCAAGTTAAATTAATTTTATTTTTGTTTGAATATTGAGTAATATGGTAACGGACAATACATGAGATATTTTTCAATATTACACTTTAAATATTTTCATTAAACGTAAATTGTTCCTGACTTCCAATTGGGATAGGCGGATTTTTTTTTTTTTTAAATATTTTCTTTCAAACACAAAATTTCATCCTGCTTCCTTTGGCCATTTAAAGTGACCTTCTGCCCTATGCATCACAGAGACTTCATTCTCTTCATGATTTAATTGAGTAATGCATCCTGGGTTATGGGACGGACTGACTCATACAGAACGATAACCCAGTCCTTCACTTCAAGATTTGAAATAAAATCCATATCTTCAAATTCATCGGATTTATCACTGTAACAACATAAGTCTTAAATGTTTTTGAAGAAGAAGTTTCTGGAATACAAATTTTATTGGTGGAAATTGTTTTTTGAATACTTGGAACTACAAGGATTTTCTCCAAATATTGGAGCAAAGCTGCGGAATCCTGCATAATATCTTCAGATGATTTGTAGTGTACATGCACGTCTTTAATTAATGACGAAGCCACAGATGCATACTCTCGTGATGTACTGATGAACACCTTTCCTGCTTTTACATTCCTCCAGACAGTTCTTTTTATTGTACCACCTATATCGCCGACAACCCCTTTCCCATGAAACATTTCGAAAGAATCCCAGATTAATTTCACATCGCACTTCTGTTCAAATAAATAATAGTTGCAAAATAAAGATCTTTGTTAAAATTCTGAACCGGGTTCATCTGAGAAAATTTGAATATTTTGAATACTTGGGTAATTGGCTTTAAAATATAATCAAAAAGGTAACTTACTAATTTATGTACAGTGATTTTAGTGTGATCTAAAGTATCAGAAATTATGGCAAAACTTTAGCGATTTCTTTGGAAATCCATGCCTGAGCTGAAAAAACTATGGCTTGGGCATATGCCCAATGTGCGGATTAAATCTCATTTTGCTGTAAAATTGCAGCATTTTCAGAAAAATCAAGCTGCATTATTACAACATTTTCACCATTGACTAGATATTTTAACTGCTCAAAAGTCTTAGCTTGCTCTCATTTAACTTATGTGTGAAGGAGAAAATTTCATTTCTGTTTTACCAGTTCCCCAAAAGCCTCTATAAGTATTAATTAATTGTATTTTTGATGTTTTATCATCACCTTTTCGGCACTGAAACTATCGCATTGAGGTAGATTGGATGAATCTATTTCCTGAGATAGAAGAAATATTTTGAAGAAAGAACAACTATTAATAAAGACATTTTTAATGACTACAGTGCAAAAAAATGAGATTACTACAGTCCATCACCTCTTCTGTGGCAATTTAGAGCAATCCCATAACAAGAACAAGGTATTGAATGAAAAAAATTTGGTGTCGGACATAATGCGGTGTCGGTCGTAATTTTTTTCTTACGTCCGACACCATGAAAAAATAAAAAACTATTGTTTTGAATTTTGATTGGATTGCACATTTTCAACAGTAATTGATGTTCTTATTTGCAGGTAAAATGTTTTGTAAAATATCCCATCCAATTTTATACAGCACAAACATTTAGGTAATTTGGTGTCGGACGTAATTTTGTCAAAGTGCCTATTATAAATAGGCTTCTACAGGGAAAAAAAAAGAATTCAGGTTTAATTTTTTATGCTACATTTGTTCTACAATATTGTGGCAAGCATCTGAAGCAGTTATAATTTAAAAAATATTGCAATTATAGTTTGAAATGCTAAGTTCAACAAGTTATCAAAAAATGAGTTGTGACAGCGTGTCCATTATACCTTTGTTTAAAGTCTTGTAACTCTTTAAAGGGTTAAACTCTTGTAATAATTTGTATTATTTTCTTATACTGCAACTCATAAGCTTTAAAATGATACCTAATTTGTGAGAAAAAAATGATTTTAAAAAATTGGTCATCAGTTCCCCATTTCTGTGGAATTGCCCCATTTTTAAAGTATAATACAGCTTACTGTATGGTAATAAAACTGTAAAAATTGCAAATTTTAGTTTTAACGTAAAAGCAAGGCCGTATCCAGAGGGGGGGCCCGAGCCCCCCCCGAAACCCGAAATGTTTTATAATGTAAAACAGAAAAAAAAAACGTTTTCTTTTTTTTTAAATTTCAAATGCCAAAAAATATATATATTATTTTTTCTTTTTAACTATTAAACGAGTAAAAATTTGAAGAAGTACAAAAAAAAAAAAAAAAAAATGACAATTCAAATTCTTATTAGCTGCAAAACAAACTTGAAAACAAGACTCTCATTAGCACTTCCAGCTCTCTTTCCCAAATCAATTCAGGCTCAAGACAAGCTACTTATCAGTTTGATCGGCGGTCCCCCTCCCCCCATAAAACTTATAAAACTTACACCACTCAGATTCTTACCCCCTAATCGCCGGGCCCCTAGTTTCCGACTAGGCTGAGATTGCTTCTCAGCGCCCTGATTCAATTAACAGGGTACTTTTTTGGTCCCCATTTATAAGCATTTGTAATCCTCGAGGGATTTTAATAGCTAAACATGTCTTCAAACACTTCTAAACATGTTAATATCAACAAGACCACACAAAAACGGATACGTTCACAGACCCTCTGCTTTGTTGGACGCTCACCAATCTTAGACAAAAGTTACTTTAAAAAAATTCCATTTACAAATGCTTAAAAACCTTGAAAACTTTGTTAAATGTAGCTGTAAACCTTGAATTTTAAAGTTTCTAACACAAATGGAGGGGAGGTGGGCATCAAGTTGCGCGAAACTCAGCTCCTTGATTAAAAAAAATATTCTGCGTAATGCAAAAATCATATTCCAGCATTTTTTGTAGCATATTTTCAAAAATAATTTTTTGTGACTCGCATGTTTCATTTCTGACTATTCATTAAATACCTAATTCAGTATTTTAGAAGTTACTTTGTAATTGATTCTTTTATTAATATGTTAAGCACGAGAAAAAATATTACCCTACCTGTATTCTTTTTCGTTTTCTGCAGTACTAGTGATTGAAAAAGAAATTGTCGTTATAAGTATTTTTTAATATCTATTTTTAATCTTTAAAAGATGTGTCTTTCAAAGTTTTAACAATTTCGTAAGACTGTCCAATCAACTATTAAAACGTCAGAGACTGGAAAGTGCAAATGAAATGCTTTAAAGAATTTTAACTGTTCCAGAGTCTTTGAAAATCATTAAATACCTTTTTGAAACTCCTTCAAAAGTGCTTCAATCCTATTTCTTATAAATAATTAAAATATGAATTAACTAAATGGCCAGAATGTTACTCTCTCGTTAATTATTTTTTAAATCTCTACACTATTTCTTTTAAAGAATTTTATGTGTTTTATAATATTGGTTATTTTATGTTACTAACAAGTGCTGTGTCTGTCGGTGAGTTGGAGAACTGATCAAAAACTACTATGTAACTATAGTGAAAACCGATGTAAGCAAGTGATAATGTGTTAATCTTTTCTCCTCCCTTGTCCTTCCTCTCTGTCGCTTAATGTTAATCGTTTGTTAAACTAAACATTTTTTTATGCTTTGATTAATCTTAATTTGCAAAAGAATGCAGAAAATTTATGAGATTGTTGTTTGCCTACTTTTCCAACATGTTTTTGAAGTCCCAATTGCCCCATATAAGGCCTCAAAATGCAGAATTTTAAAACTTTTTTTCAAAAATTTTCCCGGGGGAGAAACCCCCGGACCCCCTAAAATTACGGATATTCTACCCCATTTAAAAAAGTTGTCATTACATATCTCTCCATCTCCAATAAAGGTCAGTTCAAGAAAATAATAAGAATAAAGAAATGAAAAACACACACATCAAACATCGTGGGGGGGGGGGGGGGGTCAGCTAGAAAATTAGACTCATAGCACACACAAAAATGTATGTGTGTTTAGGCAATGTGCGAAACTCTGGGCCCCTCCCGAAATTTTTTTCTGGATACGGCCTTGCGTAAAAGTGCTAATTTTGCACTAATAAACTGTGAAATTGCTACTTGACAATAATAAACTGTAAAATTGCTAATTTTATAGTTTTAGACTGGAACCCCTGCTGCCAGTATTACACTCTAAAAACAACTTTATTTTCTACCTTGCATATTTATTAGGTTGATTTCTCGAGCACGCATATTTGTGTGGGGGATTGATTGTTTTCCACCTTGGAAGCAGCCATGATTGTGCCTTGTCATCACTGTAATGTTCAAAATGCAAATGAATACACCCACAGCAGAAACACATTTCTGAAAGTTAAAACTTACAGAAACATACTAGGATTGTTTTTTTTTCCACCTTCGATAGGCTATAAAAACAAACGGATTCAAATATAAAAAATATTTTAGTATCAAAAGTAAGATACAATGCTCTACAATTCTCTACATAACCTTGACGATTGAAGCATTTGTTATATCCGTGAGCCAGGGGTGCCCCCCCACCCCAAGCTCAATGGCGCAAATCCCCCCCCCCCCCCCAAATTTTCACAACTCTCTTGTGCTTTTTATTTTTATTTTTACCTCTCTTTTTTATTTTATTTGTTTTTTAAAATACAGTTGAGTCTCTATATAACGAACACTCTATTTAGCGAAGTTCTCTATATAACGAAGTATGTTCTGCGACACAGAAAGTTTCAGTAAAAAAGCATGTAAATTTGTCTCCCTTTAACGAATATCAAATGGCCCAATTTCTCTATTGCGAAGTTTTTATGGGAGAAAGTGTCAATGTTCTGGAAGATAGAAGTCTTTCTTCTACTGCTTTTGTGAAGGCTTACTTCACACATGTGAAGAATCACTTGTGAAGAAGTTGCTCAAAAACTTCTTCACACATGTGAAGAAGTTTATGAACAACGTGTTTCCAAAGTGCAGCAAAAAATCACGGACTATTTTCAAAGTAAAACTAGTGTCGTCGACCAAGTTCAGGTTTGGTTCTTTTAATTTATTAATGTAAAAATTTGCAAAAATTCACCAATTATACTACAGATGCAAGCAGCATTCCTGATACAATTTAATAGGTTAATAAATTAATTTAATTAGTTTTATTTCTTAATTCATTCACTGCCGTTACATTTATAACTTCAACATATGCACAGTATTTATTTCTTGCTAAAATGCATTTATTCCAAAAATAGTAAAGTGAGAATTGACCTAATGTTCTACTTACGCATGTATAGCCCCTATTGAAAAATTAAGCATAGAAATTTACTATTTTCTTTATAGCAAAGTTTCTATATAACGAACCTTTTCAATGGTCCCTTGCAACTTCGTTATATGGAGACTCGACTGTACTATTTTTTTTAATATAAATTTTTTTAAATATTTATTTATTTATTTTAAATATTATTTATTTGTTCTTTTAAATGTAATTTATTTATTTATTATTAATTTTCTAAAAGTACTAATTATGCGTAGAACAGAATCACGTTTTTTCTCTTTCAGACATTCCAAGCACACTCACACACAAAATAAATAAATAAATAAGAAAAATAAGGAAATAAAAGAACTAATTTAAATTAAACATATTAATTAATGAATAATTTTTCTTTAAAAAAATCAGCCAATTATTTAAATAAATAAGTAAATAAATAAATTAGTTTTAAAAAATCCCCCTCAAAAATTTTGATGGCGCAACTTGCGCCATAATCCCCCCCCCCCCTGTGGGCACCCCTGCCGTGAACAAGGTTTATAGTAGCCTCCTCGTAAAATGTTGCCGCCAATGATTGGAAGTGAGTTCTGATGGTGTCTTTGGGTTCCACGCCACTTTGAAAGCACTATACCTTTCCAGAACCCAAGCAGGGGTCCCCAAATCCCTGCTTCGGTTCAAGGAACAGATAAAAGTCACTTGGCTCCCGGTCGAAACTTTATGGTGGGTGTTCCAAAATATCCCATTGAAATTGCTAATGAAACTGTTGGGTTACACGAGCGCTATGATGACGGGCATTGCCATGAATCAGAACACATCTTCCTTTGGTTTTGAATAGCTCTCTGTAAGCGTCGCAAAATTTCACAATAAGAATCTGCAGTAATTCGCAAAACATTTTTTCCAATTCACACTTGGCGGGAGAATCAATAGTGACAGCCATGTTTATGTGACAGCAGCTCAACAAAAAATGACAAGTTGGACTAGCCAGTGACAGATTGTGTAGCGGGAGAGCTGCAGAGTCACCTACTATGCACAGCAGTCATCTGCCGCATGCCTGGCCTTCATGCTGTGTGATCGGAGGTTGAAAAAAAACAACCCTCGCATAAGTAGGGTAACGGTCATACTGACCCGTTGGCTTTCACAATTTTGTTTTTAAAGTGGCTTCATTATCGAAATTTCAATGTGGTCATAGATGCAATATATTGATAGCCCTGCAGGGTTCCTAATAGACAGGGGAAAATAGGTGAGCAAATCTCGCCACTTGTTAAAAATAGAGTGAGATCTGAAAAAAATGAGCGAGAAAAATATTTAAAGAAAGTTTTAGTACATAGAAGTTACAACGCATATACTGCAATATTTTGGGATTTTGGTTGATATTTCAAAATTTTTTCAATTTTTTAATGGCGCCATATTTAATAGCCCCGTTCACATGAGACTTTTTTACCTCGCATTTCCCCGCTCCACTCTCGAAAAAAACCAGTTGGAAAATACCCCGTTCACAAGTACAAAGTGGTTGTACCACAGAAAGTGGATTTTTACCCAACATCCTTTGCGCATTGTTTACAATCTGCGCGTGCGTGTTTTTTTTAGAGTAATAGCTCACGATTTAATACTGCAAAAGTATTTCTTTTCGGGAGCCGCAATTTTCGCAAACATGAAAATGAAGGTGATTTCTCAAATTTTATCCGAACAGAAATAATTAAAAATAAAATAAAATAATTTAAAATAAATAAATAAAAGAAACGAAATGAATAAATAGATAAATAATAATGACTATAAAAACTTATTATTAGACTTATAAAGTATTTCCCGAGATTATGTTTTCGTCATTACGACATGCTCGCCAAATTCGCGAAAATGAAAGCTTCGTGCAAATAAATGCTTTTAGTCTTTATTAAAAGTTAAAAGGATGTAATTAGCAGGGACCTGTTTACCTCACATGCCGATTAGGACTGGGGCCCAATCTTCCTAAGGAACCCCGAATATTTTACAAAATTATGCAAAGAATCAATATATTTAAAATAATAATAATAATAATAAATTGTATTTATTAATAGTAGAAAACTTCTTTCGAAACTTTATTAGTATTTGTCTTATTTGGTTGGTTTATACAAGAAGAATGGTCTATGGTGGAAAGGATTTTTGAGTTGTTGTTCTTAAAAGTTTTTCTGGTATTTGGGGAAGGAAGGGGGCACTCACCTAACTAAAATCTTTACCTTTTATAATCTGCGGCAGTGACCTCAGCCATTGGCCATCGCAAAAAATATTCTAATAATTAATTGTAATAATTACAGCGAAAGTAGTGGTGCCTATAGCTATGGAGAATTAGGAGATATATACTTCACCATTGGAATTTTTAGGAAGGATATTAAAAATGTTGTTGCATTATTGGTGGATTATGTATTTGGGGGTTTTCCATAAAATTTCCTGAAGGCTTGCGCATTGCTGCACTCTTTGGCAGATTAGCACCCCTAATCTGCAGTAGAGAACACTCGGCCAACTTGAAAATCAGAAGTAGAGGACTGCCGTTGACTCTTTTGTTAGTTGAATGTTCCAGTAATTTATTCTAAAAATAATAGCTAATGCAGGAGGGCTGGGGAGGGGGGGGGCATGGTGCAGACTACATCACTGAAATTTTAGAAAAGGTATTTTAAAAAGGTCTTACTCTCATTACTGTGCTTTTATTCCGGGTGGGGAGAGGGGTTAGCAAAAGTACTGGGGGGGGGGGGTGCCACCACTTTTAGAGGGATGATCATCCTTTGCTAAAGTTTCTGCTTTCTAAGATCTGCAATAGAGAACATCCATCAATCAGTCAATCGTTGCATACTCATTTCATACTCAGGCAGATATTCCAGTAACTTGTTTCAATAATGGTAAGCAATGATGCCAAAGGAGTGGGGGGTGGGGAACCATCGGCTAAATTGCAGATGAAGAGGGGCACCATTGCTCTTGGTGACTAGGCACCCTCGCTAAATTTTCCACATTCTATGATGCGCCATCGGCTTTATCAATCAATAAATAAATATTCCAGCATTATATTTTACTAATTTAGCTAATTATAAAAGGGTAAGTAGGATAAGAAATAATTAAATACAACAGCGTCAAGCAGAAGCAACCAAAAACAGTCGAAACCTGATGTCCAAGTACGGCGAAAGTAAACAAACTCTTTTCGACCCCGCTTTGATTCCAGTCGAGGGCAGGAGGAGAAAAGTTCCGCTTTAACTCCACAAAAACCCGGAATGCAGTTCCAAGCGGGTTTTTTGCGGGGTAGAAACGCGCCATCTGAACGGGGCTAAGGTATCACTAGCTTATTACCCGGTGTTTTCCGGTTAACCACTAATTTTTCTGCATCATACAATATTTGTGCCAATGTTTCAAGGCACTTAGAACATGAATTATAACTCTTTTCAACTTGTTTCATGCTTAAATGAAATAGGTGAACATTAAATTGATAATTAATTGTTAATCAGTAATCGTGGTTGAAAAATACTTCTTTTTAAATATGTTAAATTGTATCAATTAATATGTTTAAAGGCTTATGTCTATCTACTCTATATATTGAAAATTGAAAGAAAATGGTCATTTTGAGACAAAAAAAAAATTTGAATTTTGAGCTTTTTGGACTTTTTTAAAATTTCAAAACCTTGCCTATGTGAATTCTAGTGCATCAAGGAGCCTCTGAGCCTAGTTCAATAAAAACTTGGCACATACTTATGCGTAATTATGAAAATATTTACTTATGTTTATTTTAACATTTCAATATTTTTTGCAACTTCTTTAAACACAAAGTGAATTTTTTTTATACATTCATCATTTCACTTATGATGTTTATTTTTTTTTTAAAGCCTTCCGCTGTTCGCTTTTTTTTTTTTCAAATAAACAGTAGTCATGTCAGGGGCTTTTATAAGGAAGGGGCAATTGCCCCTCCCTTGAGCCCCCTCCATAAGCAGATTTTTTATATTGAAATTCAAAACATTAAATTTTAGACAAGGTTTAGTGAGGTTGAAGGAAGGAAATTTATCCTCTCCCCCGAAAATGTTTCAAAATTGAAATCAGAAATCTTTGGGATCAATATTTGCAAACCAGTATACATAGTAAAGTGTTAGTAATAAAATCAATCGCCTCTCTTGAAAAATTTCTGAATCCGCACTTGCATCAAGTGAAAAAAAAAACATCTTTAGGCAAAAAAATTACTGTGTTTTTAACGATTCGTAAATAAAGAATTCTTTTTACAAAAAAAATAAGTAAATAAACATATATAATAAATAATAGAGTCAAAGGGAATGAAAAAAAAAGAAATTGCAGGTCCACGATTTTTTTCCAAAGCTTTTGCCAGTCCGTGGGTCAAAAAAGGTTGAGAAAACCTGGTTCACACAGTTCCCACTCTCATTCAAAAAAAAAAAAAAAAGCAAGGATTTTCAAGGACTATTTAAGGCAATTCAGGAGTCACAAATATACATATTTCACACATGAAAATGCACATAATAAATTTTCCAAAGAATTAGAATTACGTATAAATTGAAACCGGGTCAATTTTGGAGATAGATTTCGAAAGAGGGGGAGGGGGGTAAAGGGAATGAAATGAAAAAAGTACAATAACTTTTTAAGGTAATGGCTAGTATAGAAAATATTTTTCATTTATTTTGAAGGATTTTCAAGAGCCCAGCAAAAAAATCAATCACTTTCAATACTCCTTAAGGAACTATTGGAAAATCAAGTACTTCTCCAAGGCCCTGAGTTGTCAAAATAATTTTCAAGAATTTTCAAGACTGGAGGAACCCTGTGGCTTGAACCACTATGGCAGAAACTTGCCAATCCTGATCTCAAACCTGATTTAAAAACTGAAGCAATTTGTTCAAATTAAATAAGCCTTAAGGAAAGAAAGAAGGAAAGAGAGCCAAAAAAAGAGCAGTGCTCTCATTCCATGTTAGCTACCAGGTTTTTTTTTTTGGCACTCTGCTTCTTCTATGAGAGGTTTTCTGCCTCTGTCTTGGTTAATCCTATTTCAGGCTGATGAGTGTCAACGAGTGCGAAACTGCAGTCCTTGGGTGGAATAGCCGAGCAGGCAGTATGTTGCATGTTTCTGCCTTGGCCCTAGCTTAGGGGCGGTGGCTTAATGCTTTAGGCATTTTATTATTAGTTCCGAGCAGGGGTCAATCCAGGATATTTGACCAAGGTCCTGTTTTTGGAATTTTGTGAAAAATAATTCAGAATTTTGTGAAAACTAATTCCTAATTTTGTGAAAAATAGTTACGGCAAAAAATCTCCCCTATTGTTCCGTAAACTCGAATTTCTGTGAAGAGTCAGTTTTGAGTGTGGGATTTTAGTGAAAGGTCAACTTTTGAGTGATTGAATTTTGTGAAGAATCCTTTTTTGAGTTTCTGAATTTTGTGAAGGGTCCTTTTTGAGTGACTGAATTTTGCGAAGGGTCCTTTTTTGAGAACCTGAATTTTGTGAAGGGTCCTTTAACGGACCTAATTTCTCTCTAGATTGACCCCTGCCGAGTAGTTTCTTATTTGATACAAATATTTTTCATCAGCAATTAAATTCTGAATAGTTTTTGTATTTTAAGGATACAGTAGGTGACTATGGGCCAGTCATTTTTTAAAGAAAAAAAAACAGATCTGCCAGTTTTTATAGAAAAAAGACATTAAATCATACGCTTTTTTAAGTTATATACGCTTTGCAATTTATATAAATGACCTCCATACATTTTAAAAAGGTAACCAGTGACAATTTAAGTAATAAATCAACACTCGCGCTGAAAATAAAATAACAAAAGCAGTATACAGAAAAAAAAATCTGCAAATGTTTCAACCATTATTATAATTTTGTTGGATGGTCTCCCACTTAAGCTTGCAAAAATAACTGCTTTTAAAAATAAAAGTTTGTTACCTAAATTTTTGTATTAAGTAGCACAGCTGCCCTCCAACTATTGCATCAATTGAGAAGATTTTTTCAACCTAGGTTTCCAGTTCGGACAAAGTGGGAGATGCTTTAGGTGCTGAAAAAAAAAAACAAAATTAGAGAAAGTCCATTGTTATTAAAAGACGAATTCAAATGATTCGGAAATTACTTCAAGTAGAAGCAGTAAAGTCATCAAATAATACTAAGTACAGCATTCTTTTTTTTTTTTTTTTGGAATAATTTAAGTGTGAGTTTTTTTCACAATTTTGTGGTGTAGATTTCTATACAATAAGCAAACTTTAATTTTATGTTGTGCAATTTCATAATCTATATATATATAAAGATGACAAGCTTTGTACGTTTGTAACCGCTGGCCAGAAGTACCCACAGCACCTACAGACCTGAAACTTGGCACAAAATTCGAACGTACCCCCTCGTGCACCTCGAAGCCAAAATTCTAAATTTAGAATTAGTTCTTTTTTAATTAATTAATTTAGGTATATTTCACCTAATTAAGGGGCAAAATATTCTACTACTCCTTAATGTTATATATGGTTGGAAAGGTTTTTTTTTTTCTAAAAAAGAAAAGTTTTGTCACGTTTCTGTCCGATAGTTAGAACGTTAGATATTAATGAATCAAATTTGCTCAGTTTCCATTGCTTAGCTGGATGCTTTAAAATATAACACCAGATTTACTTTCTGGACAAACTATTGTTTTGCCACTGAAGTTACATGGTGGATTAAATTTTATAGTCGAAAAACATCAACGATCAATGGAAATTGTTTACGATTACATTTTACAACCCAGATTTTATCGAATTATGCTAAAAACAGCAGGAAACTGTTCCCCCATTACGTTAATTCAAATATTTAGGTGCTTTGTTTGTCGTTAAAAAGTACAAGCAGTTCCGAAGTGAAAATTTTGATTTTATTTTTTTTTTTAAATTACTTTTGCATGATTTAGAACTTAATAATCAAATATTTTCAGTGTCATATTATTCTTTTTGGGTTTATTTTCGGACATAAACTCGATTACTCATGGATTCCAAAAAAAAAAAAAAATTATATATAGAAAAACAATTTATTTGAAATGCTGAAAAATTGACTTTTAACTTGGAAACATCATATCGAAGCAGCTCCGCTATTTAAGCATAGCACTTGGCAGAGTAATGAACTGTAGCTGATTTGAAAATTCCATGTTAAACGTTAATGGTTGAACAGAAAAGTTCGATAAACAGTAAAGTTGATTAAACTTTTGGGTGGGTCCTAGACTAGCCCACCTCTTACGACTTTTAAAAATCCCGGTTGAAAATCTTGGTTTCTGGAACAAATTGGTTTTGCTTTAAGTAAAAATTGCCAACTAAGCGAGATTTTAAAATGTTGCCAAGAGGTGGCCTATTCTAGGATTTTAACCATGTTTTATTCTTTAAAAGCTACTTTTGGTAGAATTACGGTAACTGGGTCACGTTGGCGTCAATCAGCTATGTTGTAGGATTACTAAAATCGAAAAATATTTTTCCGCCTCTAAGAAAGTAGCGGGTCGCCAGAATGAAATATTAATCGCCAAGATGTTTTCAGTAGTTTAATGCCTTTCTGATTTATTTGGCGACATGTGTAAACTCCAACTTTTACTGGAATTTAAATTGCTGTGAAGTAAATTTGAATAAAAGAAAATAACTATTTTACTCCAGAGTGTTCGTCACATTTTTATTTATTCAAGGGCCTTTACATTTATTGCACGGGCAGCGCCGTGCGGGTACTGCTAGTACAGTATAAAAATAAAGTGAGTTTCTCAAAGCTTTTTTTTTTGGGGGGGGGGGGGCAATTACCCTTCATGACCCCTCCAAATGATGGGCTTCCAATAGAGCTCCTGTTGTGTGTGTGGCTCTTCACTGAAAAAGGTCATGCACCCCTACGTTACAGGGACGTTGGACACTCAAACAAGGTTGGTTTGATGACCTTCTTTAGACATTTATCAGAAGAAAAGTCTTTAAGATGTAATTCTGCTTTAATTTTGAATATTTTAAGAATTCAGCGGTTGAAATTCGATTATTGTTTGACGTTCAACTAGAGGATTTGTTTTAATTGCGGAAAAACAATGGGGGTTAGAAAACAGGGGTTAGAAGGATTCCAGATTTTCTCCCGAAATGTTTTTCAAAACACAAGTTGCTTTGAGACTAAATTTGGAAAGAGAAATCATGGAAAATTTCAAAAATTCTTGGTCTTCATTTCTCTTCTATTTGCATACATTTAACTACACTGTTCGACAAAAAAAACCTTGAAAATGCTTCTGGTATTTTGAAGGCTGATTCTTATGTAAAATGACCCCCTGAATCCGAATATGACCCCCGTTTTCCCCCATCACGTCCCAATTTTTTTTTAAAACGCCCCCTTTTTTTTTCATTTTTCCTTAGTTTCAGGGCTATTATATTTTTTTTGGAGGGGAAAGGAGCCTTATATTCACCAATAAATTTTTTTGAACGTCAAGAGAGACTCAAAGTTTAAAATCATGAGCACCAAGAAAAAAATCGGGGAA